>JAYKAV010000422.1:1723913-1938713 GCA_035582835.1 Phoebastria nigripes | reverse complement strand
TCCGCATCGCCCCACACACCCCCGGGAAAGCGCCGACCATCACCGCCCCGCCCGGCCCGGCCCCGCCGCGGGGGTCCCGCCGCGGACACCTACTTCTTGCAGGGGATGAGGGCCTTCCTCTCCTCCAGGATGCGGAGGCGCTGGTTGGGGCCGTCGTAGGAGACGGCGGCCCGCGTGTTGCGGCCCGTGCCGTGCTCGTAGGACACGGTGCGCCCTTCCCACTGCCGCGGCGCCTGGCACGGCTCCGTCCCCGCCGCCGCCGCCGCCGCCCCACCGCCCCGCAGGAGGAGGCCGCCCAGCAGCAGCAGCAGCCGCAGCAGCGGCAGCCCCGGCCCCGCGCCATGCTCCGCGCTCCGCTCCGCGCACCTCCGCCCCGCACGGCGCGCAGGCGGGCGGGCAGGCCTGCGCCGGGGGGGCGGGGGCTGCCCGCCTCCAAACCCGCATCACCTCAGCGGGGAGAGGCGGTTTCTGCTCGAGCTGCTGTATACGAGCGGGGTGGGAGAGCAGGAGGCASTGGGGCGACAGGCGACGGGGATCCTCGCTCCCCCACGCCCCCCTCCTTGCAGTCGGGGTGGCCGGGAGGGTTTGCTTGTTCTTGCTGCGCCCGCGAGGGGTGATGCCAGAGGGGCACCTGCAAGGCCCGAGCCTTGAGGTACTTCTGGGCACTCTGTGTGGGCTTTGGGAGGGAGGGGATACACGAACACGAGGGGGACCTCCTCTCCTGGGTGAAGCTGCTTTAATGTTGCTGTCGCGGGAGGAATTTACTTTTTCCTTGCCAGTGGCTCCCCGCAGAAAATGTCACCAAGCACATGCACACCTTCATCTCCCACTGCCCTCTCAGGTTTCTCAACCGCTGTTTACTGCCCGCGCTGGATGAGCTTCCCTCTCACGCAAAGGGAGGGGGGAAGCCTCTGCCCCTCAGATACTCTCTGGCACCCAGGCCTGAGCCCTGCCAGATCCATGGGGGGAAACACCGGTGGCACCACAGTACCTGGCCAGGGCAGGCCCAGGAGCTGCGAACTCTGAGCCATGCTGGGGCTTTCCCAGGCCACTGCAATAACCTGGCATTGAGTTAATCTTGTTTTCTCAGCGAGTCCCTCAAAGACTGGGGTGCAGCATTTGCCCCCAGTGGAGGAAGGGCCTCCGTGGTCTCTCCATAGGTCTTTTCTGTGCACAGGGACTGGGGTGGGAGGGAGCCCCTTGCTCCCGCGTGGGCATGCCGCTCCACTGTGTCAAGGGCAATGGAGCACCACGGAAAGAAGAATAAAAAACATCTTGGAGAAAGTCTGAAATCCCTTCTCCCACCCATTTGCAGATGCGATTGTGGGGGGGACAGAGGTGGGGGAAGCGCAGCGGGGGACTGACTGCCCGCAGACCAGCCCCACACTGGCCCCGCGCTGCCCCGGCCCCACGCTGCCCCGCTCCCGCCTCGGCTCGGCCCCTGCCGCTTCCCTCGTCCCGAGCAAACCGGGCAAAGAGCGACTTCCCCGCCCGTCTGCCCGTCCGCCTCACGCGTTTCCCCGTCCGTGCCGAGCTCACGGAGGTAACTCTGCAACACCCCCGAGGCGACGGGAACAGCCGCCGGAGCTCCCCCAAGCCCGCAAAAAGTTTCTGCTCCGTGTCCCTTGGGAAAATGCAGCGTAAACTTCAGCCCCGCAGAAGGCGGCCGCGGCTCCCGCGTTCCTCCCGCCGCCTCCTCCCCTCTCCCCGCGCCGGAGCGCGCAGCCCCGCGGCAGACGCGTGTGGTTTGGGTTTGCTTCCCCCCCACACTTCCACCTGAAGGAATTTATGACACAGATGAAAACTGAAACGGAGCTGGAACCGCGGACGAGAGACGCAGTGATGTCGCCGGGGGATTAAACGGGGTGGAGGTGATGTCACCGTGCCTGCACAGCAAAACACACACACGCGCGCACACACACGCGCGCACACCCCCCCCCACCCCACCCCCCCCGGAGGAGCGGTGCTGCCAAGGGAGAGCGATCGGCCCCACGTCACTCGTGCCACCGGTATAAATGCGGTCCCGCGATGTCCATGGCTGTCGGCGCGGCGGCTCCCGCGACTTGACTGCAGCCGGGCGCCGGGAGGCACCGCCGCTCCGCGCCCTTCGGCCGCCGCGACCCGCGGGGCGGCGGCGGGCGGCGGCGGAAAAGGAGGAGGAGGAGGAGAAGGAGGAGGAGGAGGAGGAGGAGGAGGATGCTGCGCGCCTTGGTGGCGGTGTCCCTGTGGCTGCGGGTGAGCCCGCGGGCGCAGGGCGCGCCGTGCGAGGCGGTGCGCATCCCCATGTGCCGCCCCATGCCCTGGAACATCACCCGCATGCCTAACCACCTCCACCACAGCACCCAGGAAAACGCCGTCCTCGCCATCGAGCAGTACGAGGAGCTGGTGGGCACCGGCTGCAGCCCGGTCCTCCCCTTCTTCCTCTGCGCCATGTATGCCCCCATCTGCACCCTGGAGTTCCTCTACGACCCCATCAAGCCGTGCCGCTCCGTCTGCCAGCGCGCCCGCGACGGCTGCGAGCCCATCATGCGCCGCTACAACCACAGCTGGCCCGAGAGCCTCGCCTGCGACGACCTCCCCGTCTACGACCGCGGCGTCTGCATCTCCCCCGAGGCCATCGTCACCGACCTGCCGGAGGGTGAGCGCCCCGGGGGCGGCGGGCGGCCGGCCGGCCGGGGCGGGCGGTAGGGCGAACCCCCGCTACCCCCGCGGGGCGCCCCGGGCAGGGGGCTGCGGGACTCCCATGCCCTTGCCGCGGGAGCCTCTCCCCGACAGCTTTCCTTCCCCGCCGTGCCTCTGTTTGCAGATGTGAAGTGGACGGACTTCACGCAGGGCGTGCTGGTGCCGGAGAGACCCCCGGAACCCGACTGCAAGAGCCGTGGCCAGGGTGAGCCTCGGGCGCCCCCCCACCTCCCCCTCCCCGGAGCCAGGACCCCTCTGACACCCCTCAACCGTTTCCCCTTCTCTTCCTTTGAAGAGCGATGCAGGTGCAAAAAGACAAAGCCTACGCTGTCGACCTACCTGGCCAAGAACTACAGCTACAGTAAGTGCATGGGGGAAAACGCTTCGCTTTGCCCGTCCCACCCCCCTCTGCGCCCCCCGCAAGTTAGGCAGCTCCATGTAGGTGCTGCACCCGCACCAGGCCCCATCCAACAAGTGCGGTGTGAGGACACTGCTCCACTGCAGCCTTTCCAAGTGGGTTTTTGCCCGAGGACGCCTAGCTGTCGTCTTCCAAAACCCACCACTCACGCACACCTCGTGCAGGCGGTAGTGGTCATTGCGCAGATGATGGTGCGTTTCTGATAAATGCAGTGAAATGTCGGTAATGTGCACTGGCATCAACAGGTCGCTCTGCAGAAAGGGTGCTTGCTACTGTAAAGGTCACTCTAGTAAGTGCAATTACGTCTAATGTGAGCATGACCATGTGCTGCTTGGCCGGCCAGCTCCTGTTTTCATCCAGCAGGTGGAATAAACAGAGGTTTATCACCTAAATAAAACTAGTMAATRTGAACGAAGCTGAAGCAAGGTAAAAAGTTATTACTTAGAAATTCATATATTCTTTTACTTACTTGCCAGAGTTTCATCTGGTGCGGAATTGTCAGAGATTAATTGAATTCAGTGACAATTTGCACCATCCAGCCGAGGAGTTGGCCAATAGTTTTATCGTATGTTGCATGACATATTGGCAATACAAGTAAGTATTCACCCTCTTCCCCCTTGGCTCCCCGTGCCCTCCTTCCTCCCCACCCCCGCCCCGTTTTCTGATGCTGGGAGTCAGGAAGAACTCTAATTAAGATTAGATAAACACCAGATTAAACATCTGTAATGTCAATAGAAAACCCCTATTAACTATGGATTTAACATGCAGTATCATGGTCTTTTGCACTTTATGGGCTTTTTCTCAGATGACAGTTGTTTCTTCAAGGGATTTATTCAGTTCTTATGCAATAGGGTTATTATATCCATTCAATTCCTATTTGTCTGATACCAAATGAAAGTAAGTTTGTAGTTATTTACTTCTTTGTTAGTATAAGAAAAAAAAATCCAAACCCCAGTTTGGCGGGAATAATCAAGCTGAACATCTAACTTAGGTAATTGTACACTTTTTTGTTATGGCATTTTGGTGCATTTATATCATACATTCTTTTTATATAATTCCTTAATCTATCTCAGTACAACATATCACTATGTTCAGGTGGGACAATGAACTTCCACACTTGTCTGAAATATATGAAAAAGCAGTGATATAAAATGACTATTCTGAAATGAAATACAAGTGTTTGTCATATAAATTCTGATTCCAGTGACTTCAGTGGGAGTGTTGCTTGAATAAAAACTGTAGGTTGGGGTCCAAAATTTAATTCCATTGAATTTGTGAAATGAAGATTTTGTTTTTGAGAGGTAGATTTTTATTCAGCCTCCTCTGAAATAAATAGACACGCTCGTATGGAAAATGAATTGAGAGGCAAGACAAGGCAGAACAAGTTGCAAATAAAATCAATTTTTTTCTGAAATCCTTTAAAATAATATATACAGACAAATTGTATTTCTAGCTGGTCAGAACTTGGTTTCAATCATACTTGAAAATGGATTGTAAGTCTCCAAAACTGAAAAACCTCATGTGTTTTGTGGCTGTTACACATGTCCTGATAAAGTTAGCACATAGAAACCCAGACTGCATTAAAATTGCTGGTCTCCTGTTTTCTACATGTGAAGTTTATTCCAAACGTTAGGAGGTCCATTTGAAGGCTTTTGGCCTGGTGGCTGCCAAGGGCAGCGTCAATGCAGGCTGATCACCCTGTGGTACATACGCTTCTCATGCTTCTTCCACTGAAGAATTTTATGATAATAGGACCCTTCCTATTTTGACATTTCCTAGAGACAAAGTCCTTCGTGTAAAAATCTTGCTTCATTTCTCCGATTTGGTACTTCTCACAAGAGAGAAGGGGTGAAATGGTGCAGTGGTAGGTACTGCCAGGGTTCATAGGTACTGCCAGGGTTCGCAGGTACAAAGTTAGCCAGGCATCATCCTCAGAGCAATCTACACAGTTTTTTGCATCCATGCAGACATGCAGTTTTCCTCAATAAAAGGTAAAAATATGAATGTTTGTGTATTCAGAGTCAGAAGAACCCCTTTCAAAGTCTGTTTTATATGAGGATCTTACTATTGATGGATAATCCAAAGGCAAAAGATGAAAAAAAAGTATAGACCAAGTAAATCGTGACAATCCTAAGCCTCTTAGGTTTTGACTACTTGTTTCAAACCTTCCCTTCTGTCTTATAGTTAAGAAAAGACTTTAGTTCCTGGATGCAACCTACAGGGAAATGATTTTATTATTGAAAAGACTGAATTCACGCTAACTGTGAGGTAAATTATTCRTTACTTAATTGGAAATAGCCAGATGTGGCTATAGAACGGGTCCGATTTATGTGAGGGTTTGTTCAACTCTGAGTCAAAGGAGTTGTTTGTGTGTGTGATTCCAGGCGAGATCGCTTGGCCTGATCTGGCAAAGATTTAAGCACATGTTTAATTTCACAGTTGTCAACAGTCCTACTGAAAACCAAATCGGGATCAGGCCTCTGTTATTCTAAGCCACTGTACATGCCCACACATGAAGAAGTAGTTCTAGTTTCACAGCCAAAACAACAGCTTTCAATTTAATATGTTTTATTTAATTTTGAGTTGTGTTTAAATTTCTAAGACCATTTGTTGTTCTCACGCCTCTATTTTKCTAATTGCAGTCATTCACGCTAAAGTAAAAAGCATAGAAAGAGGGAACTGCAACGAGATAACGACTGTGGTTGAAGTCAAAGACATACTCAAGTCTTCAATGACAATTCCTCTGTCTCAAGTGCCTCTTCTTACAAACTCCTCCTGCCAGTGTCCACCTCTTCAACCGAAGCAGGATGTTCTCATCATGTGCTATGAATGGCGCTCAAGGTGAGCACTGGCGATGCGGTGGAGAAAAGTGTTATAACTAGCTGTGATGGACGGGAAGGAGGCCCAGCAAAGCTCCCTTCCTCATCATGAGCACGTTTTGCTGATAGTTTTTCTTAGGATAACTCACACGTACACCTACATGTTTCAATTACCTTTGCAATTAACTTTTTCCACTTAATCAGCCTCAGCTCTGAGCCACATTGTGGTGTTCACAAAACCTGGCTCACACATGGAGCATAAACCCTGGTGGCATTAGGTGCTGACAGCATATTGCTTAATGCATCGTGTAGCAGTTCAGGCATGTCCAGCTGTTTGGGAGTGTTTTTCCAGGACCGCTTTCCATAGGTATGAGCTGCTTCATATGCTACAAGCTGTAGCTGTGGTGGCTGTAGATGGTGGTCCATGTCAGCAGGACCATGGGGAAGGCATAGTTCTTCCTCACCAACCCCAGGGGAGGGGACAGGAGATGATGCACATCTCCTGTCTGCAGAGCTGCTGGAGAGAGAGCCAGGCCCTCTCCGCTGGCCTATCCATATTTCGGACCGGTGCCATCAGCGAGATGTTTCTGATCCCACAGCTGTACCGGGACCAGCCAAAGCTGCAGCCATTGGAGCTCCAGCTCCCGGATGGCAGATGAAAAGTAAATACTCTCAGAGAAGCTTGCCAGTCCTGCTGTATGATTAAAATACAAAAAAACCCTAACTTTACCAGACCTTTCATCTGGCAGTCAGCCTAGCCCCAGGCATGGAAGGAAATCCAGCATGCTGGTCTGGAGGGGAGGGAGTGATGAATCACAGCTCCCTTTTCTCTCTGGGTTCTTGAGGCAGAAGGGGACATCCCATCCCCATTAGCACCCCAAGTGTACCAGTAGCAACAGACACCAACAGGAGAGGTTGTGGCAWGATAGGTACGTGTGGCTCTGTGCTGTGGGTCAGAGAGAAAGCTGTTCGTAAAATGTGCAGGCTGGTTTTGCATGCAGTGATATGACTGTTAATTGAACATGTGCACTTGTAAGGACCATAGAACATCTGCGTGCAGAACTTGATGGGCCATATCCATATTTTCAATGAGTTTTAGGTTGATATTTTAAAAGAATTTTATAGGTGTTTCTAAAAGTTGCCATCTGATACCTTATTACCTTAACTTTTTTTTGTGAGCTAACAGGCACAGGATTTTATTATTACACAGCACCTTGCCCCTCCAGTCCTGGAAGTATTTCACAAAGATTAGAGCCCTCTACTTGTGTTAGCCATTTTAGGGATACATGCTCTGAATCACGCAGAAGGACCACGACCAAGGTTGCTATCGAGGAGCTCTGAGCTGCAGAGCTTTGTTGGAGAGGACCCTCAGGAGGCTGTCAGGGAGGGGAGATTTCAAAAGTGAAAGATCGCAATCTGCTTCTCCATTACCATGGAAAAACACACCATTCACTAAATATTTTGTGATGGTTTTTAAAGGTCACTGAGGTTTTTAATTTGATATACTGTACTAAAATGGATTTGAAAAAGAAACATAAACTATTATATGTGTTTCCTGTTGAACTCAGTGGCATGCAAACAGAAGGTTTTGAGTTACAGCAGCTTTCTAAAATGCCAGAAGCAAAATGGGTGGAAGCCATATCTCCACTGAAGTCAATGGCAAAACACCCATTACGTGTCAATAGGGTTAGGGTCTCACTCAATAATTTGACCTGAACAGAAGCTGCATCAGATGTACACTGTGTTGTGATTTCATTCATCATGATGTGGCCTTAGCTTCAATCCTATATGTTAATTCTCTAATCCCTCCTCAGAAAAAAAAGGAGGTGTCTTGATTCTCCAGGGCTTGCACTCACTGTAGTCCTTTTATATTTGGGTGAAGTGGATGCACAGTGGCTAACAGCTATGAGTGGCAGCATTTTGTACTCTTTTTGAACTGGTATGAGCAGCAACGCTGTTCATGGAAACTGGAGGTCAGGCCCTGCAATGCTGTGTAAACCTCACCCTCCAGCAAAGTGCTGTATGAAATTTTGTGCATTTATAATGATGTTTTGACATCTCCAGCCAACACTGATGTCTAAGTAGAAGCGTCCAGAATTAGGGAAATTATAGTTGGGCGTAGTTACCTTAAAAAAAAAAAAAAAAAAAAAAAAAAAGAACGAAAAGGAAAGAAGAAAAAAATAGTTGAAATAGTTAAATAGTTAGCAGTAGAGGAGATGATACAGAAATTCCAGCATCCCTGTACTATAAAATAGTTGTTTCTAGGTTGGGACTTAGAAGGTATGACATCAGACTGCTTTAGAATAAACTGTGTTAGAAGCTGTTTAAGGCATATACACGTATATGCCTTAAATGTATAGTTACATTTTTGTTTTGTTCATTTCATAACACCTAGGTTCAGTATTTTCATACACGAGCTAGCCAGATTTCATTGGTAGGCAAGTATCACTGCCCATACAGCTTCCAAATTCACATTAAAGCACTCATTAATTAGTTACAGGTAGGAAATACGTAATACCGTCCTCATGTATTTATAGGTAGAAATGGAGGCGATTGTAAGTGATCAGATAATGTGTTACCATTTGTCAGCTGAGCTGTATTAACTGTTGCATGTGAAACAGCTTTTTTTTAAATTCAGAAGTAAAATACATTAGTTTAAACTACTCTTCTGCACACACACACACACAAATGTATAGTGGGCATAAGTAAAAATATATATGTACATATACATTTAAACAGTTTCATGGGATATTACCGAACCCATCACTTTTTAACAGTGATCAAGACAGGACAATTTTCCCCTGCATCTCAGAAGAGCTGCAGGTGAGGACAAAGGGCTTTAAATGTTTTCTCAATACTGGTCATGCGCTGCAGTTTTGGCTGTAAAATCTGATTTCTTTTGAAAACTATTTTCTATTTTTACAGAGTTTAGAATAGAATTTCAGAAGGATCCGTACAAGCATTTAGAAATCTATTAGAAAGCATTTAGGGATGGAGAAAAATATTTTTCTGCCTATCGTCCCATACACAGAAACTGTCAGTACCTGCTGGTTCATTTCAACCTCAGTCTGTGTTAAATCATCTGAAATGACATCTCAGGAATCAAAATCAGAAATATCTATAACTTGTATTTATTTCTTAATTTTCAGGTTAATGCTTCTTGATGGATGCCTAGTTGAAAAATGGAAGGATCAACTGAACAAAAGATTTAAGGTAAATACCACCAAAGAAAAGAATGCTGATGTTCTTGATAAAAAGTTAAACACCTTTGTTCTACTTCAGCATTGAATAACTTGCTTGACTTTCAGATATCCGTAACACCTCTGGGTATTATTATTTTCACTTCAACATTTTCATACTGCGTAATTACATATAAGTGTAAGTGAAAATTTGAAAATTTTAGTCTTGCATTTCAGGGTCTCTAAAATTTTATTTCTATTTTATCTGCAAACTGTCCCTAAACAGGATGGTTGGATGATCTTTGTGTGAACTCTGGCTTATTACAATAATGACTCTAGGAATTTCTTTTATATCACTGCTAAGGCAAATAACTGTCAGATAGGTGATATGCAGATGAGTATATAGTCCACATTAGGTAAGAAAGGAAGTTAAAATCCACTGCACTGGATAAATGAGCTTTGCTGCATTAAAGATTGCAGGCTGGAGACACAGACTTCTCACCAGTTACTTCTCACTAAAGACCCACTGAAAGTACTGGGCATCCCCTCACTGGTTTCAGAGAACATTGGAAGGAAAAGTCTATGCTATAGAGACCTGTAAGGCAGGAGCAGCAGATGCCCCTGCTTTTTGGGGCGTCAGGATAGCGCTTGCTCTCACTCCCTGCTTGTAAACTCCTCTTTATAATGGAAAGAAAGGGTGGATCAAGACAATGTCTGACACTTCCTCACACTTTTAGAGATGGAAGAAAGTTATTTATGGAATTCAGAAAAGGTTTCAGAGCATTAAGGACATACACGTATATTTATTTTAATTATGAGCTGATTGGCAATTGATAGAGAGGAGGAAAAAAGATGCATATATCCGTCAGTAGAAGCTTTTAGATTACAGACTAATTTCTTCCAGGAAATTGTATTTGATGCTTTTATCATTCCCTTTGCTCCTCACTTACTCATGTAAAACCTATGTGTGAAAAAGAAAACATGCTTTAAATCTTTAAAAAATAAATACATTGCAATTGCAGATGATACCATGTGGGATTTAGGAGAAAGCTGACATACGACTCGGACTCTTGAAATCCCTTAGCTGTCAACTTAATGGCCTGTTACTGGCACACAGTGTGTTTTAGTGGCCTCCTCACACTGTTTTGTCATTTCTAATTGTGTCTTGAAACCTGTTTGGACATTCATTTCCAGACTGTCAAATAGATGCATGACTGCCGAACAAAATACTTCTCAAAGCATGTGTCATTCCCTCTGATATTAATAGTTTCATAAATTAAATCCTCATTTAAACATGTTTGAGTGGGACACACCTAAATGCCTGCTGATAGTTTTTGTTTTATAAAGATGCGTATAATGACCCTGACTACACAAAGATAGCCAGTATGGAGCTAGGTGTCACAGTGGCTTCATTTTAATGCCCATCATTCATCTCTGAAGACTTGCATCCAACTTTTATCTTGAGTTACCACTTAAAATGAATGTTTTGAGCTGTGTGTGGACCACAGAAGACAGCTGTTAACATAACCACAACATGGTTGGTCTCTTCTCTAGCCAGGACAAGAGTCTGAGTTGCAAGTCTCTGTCTCAGTGCAGAGATACTAAATAGGAAAGCTGGAGAGCACTCCTCTTGCTCTGATCACTGGACAAAGCCCCTGCCTTTGGGAGTTTCAGAAGAGAAAGTTCATTAATCGAGGGGAGAGGCGAGACTCCTTCCAGGTTCTACTATCTACCTCGCTTTCCTTAAAATAAGTATTTCTGTTCCTAGAGGTGAAAGACTGCAGTCTCTGCTCCAGTGTTGTGCATCTCTCCATATTTTGGACCACCTAACCACTTAACCCCACTGTAAAAACCTGTTTTCTAACCACTGCACTTTTGGTTTGGAAATCTGATGGCTATTCTCTTTGGTGGGCTCTTTGACCTAATTGCTTTTCAACATTTCTCAGGGATGCTGCTGAATAAAGCTGCAGGTGCATTGTTCACAACCATCCCATTGCAACTCTGAACACTGTGATTTCAGTGGTCATCTCCATTGTCTGTTCGTAACATAAGCCCTTTCATGCCCAGTCCTCTCCACCCCAAGAAAAAGCAGAACCAGAAAGTAAATACCACCTTTCCTTGCAGCTGTGTGTTTAAATATATATTGTGAAAGGATAGTCTGCTTTCTGCAGACTTTTCTGAGGAAAAGTCAAGTAGCACGTTCAGTAAGAGCAAAGACAGGGTTTGCAAAGGAGTCCCAGTGTGCAGATCGATCCTGTCTTTTTGATGGCAAGGTGCCAGCTCCCCTGGGTTTCTGAAAAGACATGAGACAYGCACTCACATGCAGCATGCACACAAGTTGTGCAGTTGTCATTTTCATCAACTGGTATTGTGCAAATTCCCCCACCCAAGAACACGTGGCAGGTTCCCCCTGCAGATAGCCATAACATACTGACATCAATGGCCCTGCAGGATAGAGCACAAAACCATTAAAAGCAGCACTGGTATCAGTGGTTCAGGATAGCTTTGATTAAGACATAATTATTTATCATTATGTCCTTCCCTAACTCAGCCTCTTTGTCTTCTGCATTTCCACAGAGGTGGGAACAGAGACTGCAAGAACAAAAGCTGCGAACGGCCCGCAGTAAGAACCAGAATGCAGGACGCAGTAGTCGGAGTGGAGCCCCAAAACCATCAACCAAGAACACCAACCCGCTGGTCAGTGGCCCCAAAAAGGCCGTTAAAATAAGAAATGGCCAGAAAGAAGTGAACCCTAAAAAAGTATGAGTGTGAAATTTCCAAAAGGAAAGACTTTTCCTGCACGATGAGGGTCACAATCTGGCTTGGTCAGCATGTTCTATTAATCCAGAACTCATCAACTTAAAAACTCACGGCAGTTTCTACATAGGCATTTTTGCTGCACTTTTAAAATGTTTGCTTTTCCTTTCAAGCCACTGCAAGCCATAGAGGGTAGGTTTGCACTAATACGTGGTAGGCATATTCAAGCTGACTGAACTTTATCTTAGGGCTCTGATTTGCAGTTCTAGATAGATCTGCCCTTGGCTGCCAGAGGTTTTAACTCCTTATGCCGGTTGCCTGCCCTGCTTCCCTGCCAGAGGTTGGAGAGCTGCATGGGTCATCTCTTCTCTCCTCAGAAAGTGCACTGGTTTAGTAGTTGGTGAGTTAGTCTGTGAGTTAGTCTGGTGAGCTAAGAACCATGGCAGCTGAGGAGCAGCAGAGGGATGGTAACCTCTGGCAGACATCTGGGGCAGCAACCACTGCAGCTGCTGGAGCTGAATCTATCTGCTACTTGGCATCACAGCCCTTGTTCAGAGCATTCAGAAGCATAGTTTGCCAATAAGCATCTGGGTATGCATTATGTGATTATTTTTATGTGTGTGCCAGAAATATGCTTACAGTGTTAGTATTTGATCTTGTGGGTTTGTGTAGCAAAAATGCATTGAAAGCAGACATTTAATTTTTTTATTGTACTTCAGGCTGGCTTCTGTTGTTATAATTTCAAACATATTTAAGCATCTAATTGAAAAATCAGTATTTTTTAAAAGGACAGATTAAAGTGAAGCAGATCTGTAGAATTCTTAAAGGTAACACGTTTGCTGTAATATAGCTTTGTTATGAAAACTGGAATAGAAGCATTATTCTAAACATAACTGACAGCTACTGTACAGTATTAAAGAGAAGATAGGGCTTCATGTGGCTCAGTGTTCATTCAGATAATTTTTTATCATTTGACACCGTATTTCTAAATCTTTCTCTGATACCAAATAAATAAATAAATAAATAAATATGGCTTGTCCCTATTCCTGAACTTCTCAAAACAACTGGCTATCTGCAGTTTTGCTAATCAGAAGGTAACGTTTACCCTGCAAAGGATCACAGACAAAGCAGATGCTTTTATTTATGTACTAAGTTTTACTGACAACATTTGCCGTGTGAGGTATTAAAATAGCAAAGGTGATATAAATCTAATTGGCATATCTGCAAGATGTCATTTATGCTGTTCCTGCCCAAGCTCTACCTGGATAAGGCAGTATGGCTACCACAGTCTGATTTCTGTTAACACATAAGAAGATCACCTGCATTAACATTTTAAGAGCTCATGATAGACATCTTAAAGACCTTCAGGAATTCCTGCAGCAAAACTAATGACTAGACCTGGCAATCCTGGTATCTATAAAACAAAATGAGCATTTCTAAAATAGAGAGACTCTACGTCAGAAAAAAAAGAAGAGTTCTGTGTAGGTTAGCATAAAGAGTTACAACTGGTCATATCAATATATTGATCTATGTTATTACAAGAATTCCCATGAAATATGCATGCATGAAATTTAAGGCAGAATATGCTGCAGTGATTTTGGTAGCAGCAGTAATATACTTGATAATATGCGAACACAAGCTGAAGACATAGATGCCAAGTTAGAATGCTTAAAACAAAGGGACAGAGGTGTTACAGACAAATTGAATAACAGCGTATAGGGTAGTTCAGGGGGAAAAAAAACAACCCGACATGATCATTGGTTGAGTTTTGAGCAGTTGGTTAAAATATGCAAAGGTCAGCATTTGAATGTAGCCCTTCCTGCWAATTCTGGGCAGATGCAGAACTTTATCTCCATGGAACATCTGCAGAATTAGATCCAAAATTCAATCCAGGTGCCAGGAATGCTGAGCATATATTGCATCTATTGACTTTAGTGGGAATTATGTGTGTTTGACATGTCTAAAAAAACAGACCACAAACTTAGGTGCCTAAATACAGACTGTAGGTGAATCTTAATCCTGTACAATGAAATGGAAAAACTGAAATCGAAATCAAAGGAGACAGAATTTCACTGCAGGTGACTAAATTAGGTGAGTTTGAAAATGCTGACTTAAGTAAGCATGATCTAAAAGATCAGTATGATTGGAACGCTTCTAAAGTAGTTTTATCTACTGTGTAGCAGGAGTACTTAAGCTTTGATCACCTATTGATCCCAATTTAATTGAGTCACCATCCCTGGAGGTATTTAAAAGACGTGTTGATGTGGTGCTTAGGGACATGGTTTAGTGGTGGACTTGGCAGTGCTAGGTTAGYGGTTGGACTTGATGATCTTAAAGGTCTTTTCCAACCTAAACGATTCTATGATTCTAAAGTACCCCAATAAATATGTATAAGGTTAGCTATTAAAAATGAACGACAGTCCTATCAATGTGATGTTGAAATAACAAATACTAAAGTTGTGATATTTCACTTTAACTAGTTTTATTGTGAACATCGTCAAGTGTGGTGTTTGTTGAATGAAACCTTTGGAACAGCTAGCTAGACTTCATAGCAACATTACATATTATTTTACAACTGTTAAAATAAAACTTTTCTCATTTTTTGATATTAGAGAAAAAAATGTAAAAATTATTTTCTACAGAGAATTGTCACCAATCCTTCTGTAAGTTACTGTTGTTGGACTGAGGATTCCAGTATGTTGGAATAAACTTTGATGCACCAAGCCTGGTGTTTCCAAACTCATTGACATTTTTATGTATGCTTTATACTGACTAACTTTCATTCTGATATGGTAAAAATACGGAAGAAGGAAAGGCAATACAACAAAAAGCTGGGGATATCATAATACAAAGAACAGAAGTGTAGACAGGGGGAATGAATTAGTAAGGTTTCCCTTACTGTTCCCTTTTGTTTTCMCAAATCCATTTTTTTCTACTTTTTAAGAAGCCCAATTCAACACTAATATAATTCACTCCATTTTGAAAATCCCTTACAATTATTAACTCACTGCTACATCAAATGCTGGCTGAATGCAGACCCAGAACATCCCCGCCCTCCAGCCCGCTGCCCTTCCCTTGTGAAGGCGTGAAACAGATGTTGGAGCAGTGAGGGCTGTTTGAGCAGGCAAATGTATCTTCCTCCATCCGCACGTGGCCCGCTCACCACTTTTGCTCCGCGGCATGTGGCAAAAAGTCAGACTCACCTCTCCTCGTGCACATCCATGGCCAGGTGTAGTCATTGCCATGCTAGTGCACCCCAGCACCAGATTCATGAAACCTCAGTTTAGCAGAGTGGGCATAGTCCGATGATGGACGAAAGTAATTACTGGAGCTATTCACAGCTGAAAAAATTAACAGGCCAAAACTTGAAGTGTCAAATGTTTTTTCTCAGTGTTACAGCTGAGGGGCTTGGCATTTTTTTCATATAAAATAAAAATTGCCTGGAACACTGAACAGATGTTTCTAGTGCGTTTCTTACTACCTCCCACACAGATGTACCCAGTTTAGTAAGAAGTGCCATTGAATATTTTCACTGAATGTTCTAACCTCAATTCCAAAAGAATGAAACCTGAAAAAATATTTACTCTAATTGTGAGTAATTGGCACCGTTTTAGAAGCTCACTGTAAATGCAAATCAGAACTCTTTTATGAACCACATTTAAAAAAACRTCATAACCCCCCCTCCAACAGGACCTGAATGACCTGGTCACTTCAATCCAACTCAGTGTTGCAGCTTTGTTACTTTTGTCCAGTCATTGCATATAACTGAGAAATACTTCCTGTACAAATATTAAGGAGATTTTCCAGTCCAAAATACTCAAACAGCTCTTAAATTGTTTTATCCAGCATTGTAACCTAGATTCCAAATTAATGAAACCTGAAAAAATATTTACTCCAATTATGCACAACTGACACATACTTTCTGGCTGCGCTTAGTAGTTGAATGTAAATGCACATCTGAAAACGTTTTCTCAACCAGATTTTTCTGGTAAACCACACCATCTCCAATTAATTTTGTAAATAAATATAAATCCATCATTGTGAGTCAACAAAGATTCAAAATTGTGTTTCCATTTATGGTAAAAAACAATAACTTGCAAGGACCTACAAATAAGTATTTTATTTCTATAGAGGTACATTACTTCTAATTAGACCTAGTCAAGGCTCTACATTTAATTTCAACTGCTGACACTATATTTCTTCTAACACCTCCGAAATTGAACACCAGCCTTACTGGAAGGCGAAACAGGATTTCAAACTTGCTTCTTAGAGATGCAATGAATTCAGGGGGTTCCAGGTAATCTGTTGATATCAGACTGGCTCCTGTTGTTGCTGCCAAAAGGCTTGTGGATAAACCAGTATGGCATTAAGCATAAAGGAAAGCATCTGGAAGGGAGGACACATTCCTTTTCTCTAGATAAGGATACTAAGATCAAAACCCAAAAGTACCTTAAATATGTCAGACGGTCTATGTTACAGATAGAAGGTTAATGGACGCATCAGAGCGATCAAGAGATGCCCCAAACAGACCAACACCCTAAGTATTTTGATTCCTTCTGGTTACAGTATGATGAAAACTTTAGTTTGTAGATACTCAGAGCATATCAGCATTTATCCTCTGAACAAGGTAGTCAGAAAGCTAATCATTTGCTTGCAAAGAACTGTGGATGAAGTGAAGGGATACTGGCGAGGTCTGACCTGCCAGTGTAGTTCATTCAGCAGTCAGAGCAAAGGAAAAACAGTGCAGCAGCACGCAACCACAAGCTGATTGACTCCATCTTCTTGGAGGGGAAAAAAGCTTTCTCCCCACTTCTCTTATTTTATTATGCAGTAATTCAGTACAAATACTCACTACAATCAGACATACTAATTCTTCTTAAACAGTATTTTGAGATTTAGAACCAGCTTGTTTATCATTCTAAACTGAAACAGATCTTTAATATAGTCTTAGTGTCAGATTATGATTTCATTAAACTTCCTAAACAAGGAAATATGTGGTCTGTTGTACAAATAAACATGTCCTGTGGTTCCATGTCTCTCCTGCTGGGACAAAAATCAGAAGAATAATTATGTTATCTTTTGTTAGTGTTGGAAGAATTTTCATCACATCTCTGCACCACCTAATTCTACGCTGAACCACGAGATGTTTTCTAAATAAACGTTCGTGAAGGTCACATTCTCTTTTGGTCTGGCATTTAGATATGAGATAAAAGGACAGAGTCAGACTTTCTGTAAGATTTGTAGGCAGAGGAGCTGTGTAAATTTAATTGCAAGAAGATTTTCATCTGTGAGACTCAATGGAGTTTATGTTGGAACACTTTCCTCCTGACTCTATAAATGCAAATGTTTGCCGATCTCATCACAAGTGTTCAAACTCTTAAACATTACATCCATGTCTATGTCACAGTAATATAAAATTCAAAGAAGAGTGAATGGCAGTCTAAATGATGTGTACGATACCTAAGTCTTGAGTTAAACTTTTAAGGAGACGAAGTAATCTGTTAAAATATTGACAGTATTTCAATTGCCATGCTTTTGAATACATGATATTTTGATAATTCTACAAAAGTCTGTAACTCAAAGATACATAACCTTCATGAATCTGAATCTCTCCATCAGTTGACTGAAACAGTTATTTTTATTGTTTTGAAATGTGTCTCTTAAATTCCTCCTTTCCAAAGCTGCTAAAAGACATTAAGATCAAGAACATATTTAGGAGAAGCAAATAAGCATTAATAAACTAAATGTTCCCACATTTCCATTTGGGTTTGCATACTTATGCAACGGGAAGGAAAACTGTCAGAAATCTATGCATAATATTTCAATGTAATCTACTGAATCATTTTAACCAAGCACTTATGATCCCCCAAGCAGGGGTCATAAGTGGCACATATGAATATATGAACCCAAATAAATGCAGTCCTTCAACAGCTAACAGTGAAACCAAACAGAAAAAAATGCTATATTGCTTGAGAGTGACATAATGGAAGATGAAGAATGATGGTTAAACAAGCAATAACTCAGTATATAAAGTTATATCGCACTTAACCAGGCAGAGTTCGTGTACCCCTACAGCTAACTGAAATTTCTAAGATCAGTGCAATAAATAATCCACAGTATTCAAAACCTCTGTGTGATACCTATCAAACATTTACTATTTGGTTGTGAACTTTCATCAGAAGATTAATGAACTCTTAAGACATAAACATATTTTGCTGTTTCAGCATTTCTGCTCCTGTCAAAAAATAATCCCATCTAAACCTTCAACGTTGTATTTGCCCCATTGGTAGAGAAGCCATTAATTCTAGCAAGGATCTTGGGAAATGAACTGAATTGATGTATCTGAAATTGCCCTACTGAGGCCTTTTCTGAGACTGCTTATTGGTTTTAAGTACAATGTGCCAGCACTCAAAAGACACAGGGTACTGAAATAATGCCAGGAAGAACAGTTTTAATGGGTTTTTGAAGGAAAAAACAAGCCAAAAACCATACAGCAATTCTGAAGTATGTTTCTCAGAACTCACCTCATGAGGCAACATATAAATTCTGCACTAATCACAGCTTCCTACAGGCTAGCTAGCCTCAAGTCGAGTTTATGGCAGTAAAGCAACTGTAGGTGAAAATGGGCCACCAGGAGAATGTTCAATCCAACTTCTGCTGGAGGAATGTCTATAATAACAAATGCCCCATCACAACAGAAATATTTGTCAGGAAGCTCTTTAAAACAGCTAGTTCTACTAAATACAATAGGAACAATAAAGAAAGTGTGAGAAAGACTTCATTCTTTCTGGACTTCGCACTTATAATCAATGCCCTAAGTAAATTGCTTTAACTGAATGCCATTCTTCAGTATCTCCACCTTCAACAGACTTGGACAGCGAAAGTGAGAATATATCAGCTACAGAAGAATATTTGTTTTCTTCATGAAGGCCAGCCAAGTTAGACTGAGACAGGATACAAATTCACTAGTTTGGCAAGGAGGTATATGTCAAGAACAGCTGTTATGTAAGAGCTGACTTTATATTTTACTTCATCTGATATATTTGAATTGAGTAAATGCACTGGAAAGGACCTTCTAGTTTATTATCCTACCCGTGACAATAATCATTAGAAGATGTTTAGGGAAAGGATAAATAAACAATGCAAATGTTTTTCAGGGTCCTGAGGGAACCAATAGGCCTTAATAGCCCTGAGCAGTCTCACCAGGGATGCACACCCATACCGTTGGCCAATGGGCCCAGGAGCCCCATTTAAGCTCACACTTGGGCTTAATCCTTGCCTGAGCTGTGCTGCAGGAGTACCTGTCTCTGGCCCTCTTGCCTGTTGTTCCTGACTGGACCCTTGAATGGGTCCTGGACCTGGTTCATTACTTGCTTTGTCTGGGATTGTTGATGGATGTGGCTACCCAGTTCTGCTTGGATGATGTGGGGCTGTGCCCCACTGGTGAGGGCACAGCCTGTGCTGCGGTCATGCTTGGCTCCTGGCTCCTTCTCCCTTGTAGAGCATTCCCACACTTTCTGCTGTTCCTTGCCAACGTTGTAGCAGTGCCTCCACTACCTTTCAGCGTTTCTCCTTTGTAGGCTGTGTGAACTGGAGGACTTGATCCACATAACAGTGGATGTGTCATTAATAGTGTTTTAATGACCTTCCTTGACCCTGTTTTTTTAAGGTAGTTGTATACAAAGCACCTTAGATTCCTGGAACTACTGGAAAGGCATAAATCTGTTAAAGTGATAGAAGAAAAACTATCTACTAAACATACATAAAGAAATCATTGCTAACATCAAACTTCTAGCAGGTATTACTTGTTGCATTGATATACTTTGCAGTATGGCAAAGCTGATAACAAAAAACTGGCTGTTAAAAAAATGGATGGACTATGAAGGAAAATATATGTGTATATATAGTCTTAAATACAGGTGGTTGGGTAGACAAATGCATCTAATGACATGAAGATCAATTTTCAGAGATTGCATCTCAATTCTTCAATCTATATCAATCTCTCCAAATACACACTCAATGCTTTTCAGTGCATGTTCTGTATTAGATGATCCATGAACAGCATTAGACAAAATATCTTGTGCAAACTGAGCTCGAATTGATTCAGGAGAGGTCTCTTTTGCCAATTCTGGATCGGTTGGGCCGATTAGTTGCCTCCACTCTTCCACAGCATTTTCCTTTGTTAAGATCATTATCACCGATGGGCCCCTGTGAAATCAATATAAGGAAGCTTTTACACTATTCTGAGATGCAGACTTAGCTTTGACTTCGGAGGTACCGTGAAGAGTTATGGTAAGCACTATGCTATCTGAATTTTGTTAAACTGTTTAAATTTTGAAATTTGTTTCTGAGTGTTTTGTTTAAGACAATATCCTGTATTTGAAAGACAAAAAGATTATGAGGATCAGCTATCTGGATTTGGACTTTTTGTCCTAAAAAGATTCTCACCCAATAATTTCTGAAGCAAGACGATACATACTGTTTTATCAACAGCTATACTAACAATGTTATGAGGAAGATATTTGTCCTACATGGGAAGAACAAGGATTCCACCAGAAATTAGGGTTTTTTTTGAGAAAAAAATCCAAAACAATAGTCATTATCCATAAATTTGGAAAGAATTTTAAATCTTCCTTTTAAATGAAGAGCACTCCATGCTAGAAGCCACTAAACTTGCCAGAAAGAGCGACAGAATGTAAATCCTTAGCCCACTTTGGGTGTAGCATGTTTTGTTGGCATTGTGAATTCAAAGTTTGATGTATACTTACATACCTCAGTATTGTATGAGACACTTACTCAGTCATACAAGTCACTAACTGTTCAAAAAAGGGTTTTCCTTTGTGATCTTTATAAAACTCTGTAGCCATTTCACGAGTTAAAGCTTCTTCTTTAATCTTTGAGATGGCAAATCCAGCATCTTTAACTTTTTGCATAATGTCATCTAGGAGAATAACAAGCAAACTCATTCTTGATTGAAATAGTTTAGATGCAAAAAAAAATTTAAAAGTTTAGATGCAAAAAAACCACCCAAACTTTAAAAGTTTCAGAAAATACTAGATGCTTTTTTAAAAAAATCACCAATACCTATTAAAATTCTACTTACAATATCAAACAATCATGGACAATATGACAAACACTTCAACAGTCCTCTAAAATATACCGAAACCATTGTCATTCCACTAATCCATCTCTGTGCAGGTGACAAACCCAGACTGTTATAAACTATGCCAGTAGCATTCACTGTTGTTTCTCACATTGGACAAGAGTGTGGACTGTAGTTGTAATGCTCTATCACACACCAGCTGGCCTGCTAAAATCAATCTGGATTGTTACAAGAGGGGAAGAAAGACTCACAAAAGCCAATAATGAATTAACATTAGAAAGACTACTGAAATTTGTTAGGACAGAAAAGAAGAATGCCAAGAAGAAGAGGCTTTGGATAGAGGGTTTAAAAAAAAGTGGCAGCAAAAATCTTTAAGATAGGATTCCAAATTGTACATAGTGTTCTTTTTACTTTGACCTTTCCTCCTCATTCCTTTTGTCTAATAGTGAGTTAAACCGAAGATGGGAATGCATCTAACTGAGCAATGACCCCTTTTGAGTCAGTGGAGATACCTGTCTGAAATAAGTAACATGAATTTGGAAAGCCTCCCTCTCCTTTGACTTAGAAGGATGCTGGATGGCTAGTTTGCACAAGTGCCTGGCTTTTAAACTGTTTAACTTAGCTAAGAACCTCTCACTTCAATTCACTACCATTCTTGCGAAGAAAGAGCTATAGGTAGCTTAAGCAAAGGAAATGTGACATTTGAGACCTCAATATTAATTATGCAAGCCCTGTAAAAGCATTTCTCTGCATGGAAAAAGCATTTCAGAGAATAAAAAGAATGCATCTGACGATTTACTGCAGTGTACATTGCTAATATTTTGTAGAAATTACATCTGCRGACATAGCCCACGCTTTCTACATCACTTACCTTTATGCTTCTTAGCAGCAGCAGGTTTGATTAATGCCAGTGTGTGCTCCTGAGGGAAGAAGAACTGTAATTCCTTCTGAGCATCATCGGGTGTAGAACTACCATGCAGCTGACCAATAGGTATGTTGTTGACTGCATACTTTGCACGTAAACTAAGAGTCATTAAAAGAGTAAGTTACTTAAAGGAATAGCCATTTTGAGCTTCAACTATGACTAGCCTTAACCCAGTGAATATAAATTAATGTTGATCTGGCAACTTAAGTGTTTGATGATCTCTCTGTGGGAGTAAGAAGCCTTCATTGTCTACAGAAAGAACAATCAACTTTTTAATTAACCACCTGAAATATGAACACCTTCCCTCCTAACTGTCATCTTGTTATATTTCCAAGATAATAACAGTTCTTGCTTAACGAAACACAACAGGTAAGATGATACCACAGCAGTTTCTTAGAACAATAAAATAAGCAGGCAAAACTAAGATGTTAATTTATAAAATGTGTAGAAGAAACTTAGTCACAAATAAAATATGCTACTGATGGAAAGTTTTCATTAAGCTAAGAAAATAAGCATCTGTTCTGAAAAATAATGGTGCTATTTCAAGCAAAAAAATCAGTAAGCATGAGATATTACCGATGTTTTTTGCACATAGAAAATTAATAACAATACTTCTGTAGACCACAAAGTCTAAAAATTGCCATCCAAGGTCACAAAGATTCAACATAATAACCAAGTAACCTGTTCATATGACTGTCAGAGCAGGATTATAAAAAGTTTATTACAGGTGGATTCTTCCTGTGGTATGTGCTTCTAGCAGTCAAGGATTTTTCTCTGACTCAAGAGATCTTCTTTTGCTTCAATACCCATTTTTAAACTCAGCTTTTCATTATGTTTGGTAGCCATTATTTCTCAAAAAATGCTATAGTCACTATGTGTAATACAACAATTCTTCCCAGAAAAGCTTAACAAACTGCAGAAATATATATATCAGTTTCCAGATGATGGCACTATAGTTACACCAGTTGGAATGTGGTATTCATTGAGATAAGGAATGTGAAAGTAAATTGGAAGCTGTGAATGATAGTTTACTATTGTAAGTATTACCTGTTTGGATTTTCCTTCTTAGCCTCTTCAACAGTCTTCGGGCCTAATAATTCTCTCCAGTGTGCTATAGCATTTTCTCGTGTTAGAGCAAGTACAAGAGTTGGACCACTGTAAGATGGGAAAACTGGCATTAAAAACATCAAATATTAAACTCTCTGTAATTTGTAAAAGGAATTTGATTATATATAGTCCAGGCCAGGAAAATGAGCCCTACTATTGGAGGATTTAAAAACCCATCTCCATTTAAACAGCTACAGTCTGATAAAACCTTATGGGGCTTAAACACAAATTTAAATTTCAAAGTTACTGAATGTTAACGTGACAGCAAGAATGTTGTAGAATTGGGCTATGTCTTTATTATTAGACATAAAAATGCTGACCAGCTCCTAAGTTTCTGTATTTGTCCCAGCCATGTCCCAACTTCATATGAAGGCAATATCCAAACACAATTTATTTTTCCTCCGCAAGGAACCCAGCACACAGCCTGGATGAAGATTTCACAACTCTCCTACGGACAACCTAAATGCAGCCTTCCAGAGCAGAGCTCAACTGTTTTCACCTAGATCAATGGAATTGGCCGCTGACTTCAACATCCTACATACAGAGATATGGAGTAGCTAGTAATTTTTAAAAACCTGACTTATTTATCTACTATACTTGGGAATTATCTCATTATCTGCAGTTGTCTGGTCCTGTTTCTGAGTTTTACTAAACTCTCAGATACATGGCTATTTTGTAGCCATGTATTATTTGGATAATTATTCATTGTGAAAATTTCAGTCTTATTTATAGATCCACATACTCATTTTCCATTCAACATACCTGGTCATTTGCTCTAGAAGGGCTGGGAAGTAGTCTTGATTTTCATGCTCTTTGTAAAATTCACGTGTTTGTTCTTCAGTTAGGATTATTTCTTTCTGCATTGCTATTTCGAAGCCATCATCCTTTATTCTTTGTATGATAGAATCTATATGATAGATAGATATCATATATTCTATCTATATGATATTCTATCATATCTTTGTATGATAGAATCTATATATGGACTGCAAAACTGCTGCTCTAAGCAACATACTAGAAAACAATCAAGAAAATAAATACACAAGGAGCGGTCAAAACTGTAGTCTTTCAGATCTCTGTGTATAGGTTATTTCCAGTACAGAGATTCCAATTTAGAAATAAAGGTGCTACCTCGAATCTAGGAAAAAATGAAAATATATGCCAGAGAAGAAAAGTAAAATTGTTTGGATGGAGCTTCATGCTAATGGGGTACATTTTCTGATTTAATGTGTAAAAACGTTATCTGTATACACCTGTCTTTGTGCAGCACTGCCTTATGCAGCATAGAACATCCTGGGTCAGATCTTTTTCACCTTGCCATTGATCTACCTTTGACTTGCCATTCAAGGATAATATCAGCTGCTTTATTACAGCAGGAAGTATGATCCCCTACACTATACTTCAAAATTGCTAGCTTCTCTGAGAGGTCTTCTAGAAACATTTCATCCAAATATACAATCTAAAGACATTCTTGAAAAATCAGGCAAAGGAACAAAATAACATTGACATTTACATTCTCAATATGTCAAAAACATTAACCATGTAACTTTTTTCCTGACAAAGATTACTGTCAGCTTAATGCTGGGGAGACAATATAACATAAGAACATTTCATTAGTAGAGTTAGAATTTTTAAATTTCAAAATATGAGACTTTTTATATACCCTAGATGGAAAATGTAGTTATTAACACTTACGCCGTCTTTCCTTTAAGAGAGAAGGTCTAATTAAGGCCAAAGTCTTTTCAAATTTTTGGTCTGTCTTTTTATCAAAATTCGGGAAAAAGAAAGCAAGTTGCCTGCTGGCATCTTCTACACTGTCTTGCACATCACATACATTTAATATACTCTCAGTTTCCACAGTTCCTTCCAACCTAATGAGACACAAAGTAATACAGTATTTAAGTCACTGCATGCATTGTGTTAACTGTTGACTTCTTGAAAATGTACTTTCTTAAAGTTTAGTGAAACATAAGAATAGAAAGCCAAACTAAGTTTTTATTAAATTCAGATTCATGATTGAAGTAATGTTTCTGAGAAGAGAATTATTAATCTTCTCAAAAAGTTCCTTGTCATGTGCTATGAAAGAGAAATCTCAGCCATGCAGCTTTTCTAATTCCCCTCTAGCTTATTCAAAATAGTCTCTCTGTTTCACTAGACAGAATTACCACTGACAAGTGTACAGTGTATAATGAATGCTCAATAAAAGGATTGTTCTTAATTCATGTGCAGCATAAAAAAAAAAAAGATAGCACTACAGAATTGTCTTTAACAGAGATACTTCTCATTGTTAGTTGCCTGTTTTTCTAAGGTTTATTTAGCTATGTAAATACCGTCACTCTTGTCCACTTACAGAAAATGCAATATTCCCCAGTTGTACTAAATTAATGCAGAAAGGGATACAGCAGGCATCAACAACAACAAAAAACAATTATTATGACAAGTTCTTTTTTGGAACAAAGTATTTAAATTCATGCTGCTTTAAGTAAATCTCATGTCTAAATATAAAACTTGATCCGATATTTGAGTTTTTGTGAACACTCTCTTTATTGTCTGATGCTGTGTATACAACTATCATCCTCTTTAAAATTCTCTACAAATATTTGGCATAGGAGAAAAACAGACATTTCAAGATACCATAGTTGTGAACAGCTAATCCTTACAATGTTTTTATGCATCTTGGAGGTGGGGGGGAACAAAACCCAAAACCCTCCCACTTGTTTGCTGGCTTTTACAGAGTGGTCCCAGGGAGCACAGCATGCTTCAAGTGTCCCCTGGTCTCCCTTGCGCCACATCTACATCTTCCCAGCATACATAGGGGTAAACATGGGCAAGAGTGCAACCCTCAATGGGCAATGCTGGCAGTCACTTTGTCTGGGTGAACTAGTATGAAGTGGAGTTGCATGGACTACATCAGCTTTGAAGTGAAGCATAGCACTGTTTCCATCAGTCTGACAACCCATTCAAGGCTAGTTCAGAACTGGCAAGAGAGCAGTGCCCTTTGTTTGTTGTCTTTACCCAGGAAGCAAGGAGTTTCTATGTTCCCACAGGAACTGTGACTGCATCTCTAGTGATGGTCTTGTGAAAGACCAGGTGAAGAACTCTGCCTATTCCCTGGACCCTGTGCACATGGGCATGTGAGCATCTGCAAGAATGTGCCTTGGTTTATGGTGTGCTCCAAACACTGTAACTGAATCACATATACACATTTTCACTGTTAGTTACCTGTCTGGTTTCTCAGCCTCAGGCTCATCAGGCACACTCTCACTCAATTTATGTAGTTCTTTCCAGTGAGGAATAGCATCAGTTGCTTCTTTTTTAGTGATTACCAAAATGTGGCATGGTCCACTCATCATGAATTGAACAAAATCATCAAAATCAGGCTAAAAAACATAATTTTTCCCCTGTGAATTGCAGGAACGCTGAGTTTATCATCAGAAATGACATAATCTTTTCCAAAGTAACAAATCCATCCTTTCCAAAGTAACTCATAATTCCTGCTCTAAAATGACATTCACATACATTACTCCAAACCCTGTCAAATTGTTTGGGAAGTTTTTTGGTCAATCATTTGAGACAACACCACTATAAAATGTGTAAAACACAATTAATCGAGGTAAATGAAGTCATAAAATTACATTAAGCAAGTACCACATGTTCTTCCATGTTAAAATGCAAATGACAAGAGTGAAGAAAATGATCTAGAAACTCGATGTGATCAAATGCTATGCTTGCAATAGCACATATAGTGTGACACAACAAACCGCAATACAGTTCCAGGCATAATTTTTGAAACTAAAAATCATGTAGCTGGCTGCAAATATAGAACACTGAGATATTTGCAAGACATTTGTAGGCTTTTCCTTCATTCTCTTTGCTATGTTCTTTTCACGCCTTCAGTTTCAACTTTCAATCCTATAAATGTACGTTTTAATCAGAAAATAACATTTGAAGCTGTTGTGAGTTTTTAATCTTTTTTTCCTTGTATGTCACCTTTTTCTTCAATATTGTGAATTTCCTCAAATATCTTCTCTCCTTTTAAATATTTGACTAAATCTTTTCTTTACCAGTCACCCTCATCTGATTGTGTATGATACATTTTTCTTTTAATAATATGAGGATGAAATATTTGCATGTGTGCTTTCAATTCATTGCTTTTCTCTTTCAATTATCTTCATATCTATGCATAAACTTAACCCATTTCACAAGATGAACAAACTCAAAAGAGACAGAATGAATGCAAATACAAAAACATTTAGTACAATGCATAAAGGGAGTATCTATACTGTTGTGGCTTCAGAAGTACACTTGCTCATGTTAAAAGAGATAGATGTGGCTATTAGATCTGGCTCTCCTGGCTCAACCAGCTTCATCATTAAAAAGAAACAATCTGTGCTTCCAGTTATATCTGAAGGTCTATTACCCTGAGTCTCCATTCTGTTATAATAGGCAGCCTCTGGACCTTCAGCAAGCTTGCAGAGTATTAAATCAGAATAATTTTGCCCACTGAGCACAAAGGAATCTATATTCCATATATATGTCACTTTAACATAATTATTTTTCAGCTTAGAATTACACTTAAAGAATGGCAAATAATTGGCTTCTCAATATGCATAGGGCCCTCTGAACAGCTTCTGATAGTTCATAGTAGTTTTGTTATTCTCCCTGTCTTAATGATGGCTAGGATCTGCTGTGGTGTAGTAGTGCTGCCCTATATCAAACACTGTATGCTTTTTCCCTGTCTTTATTCCTCCCACATCTCCTTCTACACCTAACTAATCTCAAATTTGAGTGCTGTTCCCATGAAGATAACTTATTTTTACCTCTATTTCAAAACTGTCTCTGTCTAAACAAGAATCCCAGCTTTGCCAAAACCAAGCTCTTCACGATTCCTTAGAAGCTTTCCCTGTTATTTCCTTTCTAAACCATAGTGCAGCCATCTGGTGATTACTATCAGATTTCTTTTTTCCCTCTGGCTTCAGTAGGAACCATCTTGTCTCACTCTCATTCATTTGGAATGCCACAGGAACACTTTCCCAGATTCTTCTTTTGATTAAGCCAACCCTTTCATTGATCCCTTCCATTGGCCCCTCTAATAATATCAAACAAACTACTTGTCTGCATATAATTCCAGCCTTTGTTTATCTTATGCAGATCTTAAACAGGAGAAGGTATAAATATTTGCTAAGCAGCTTCATTTTTGTGATTCAGATCCTTCTATAGAGTTATCTTCATCTATCATACTGCCAAAGCACTTGGCAATATTCAGGTGCTGGTTTGCTAGACCACTGCCATTTAATGGTGACCAGCATAATTTCATTGTTTTCTTGAACTTTCTGTCTGTCCTTAGCTATTTGTTGGCCCCTAATATGGGATAGGGCCAGAAAAATAAACTTCAATGGACRTGCTTTCTCCTTCTGCCTGTGCACTTGCTTATTCCCAGTACTACCCCATGATGAAAGCTGTAAAGGAGAAAAAATGTAATATATACTATCACTTATTTTCTGACCAGAAGAGTATGTGTCAAATAGATATGTACAGTCATATAGTTGACACTGGATTTTGGTTTTGTGCTACATTTTAGCACCTAACAGCCTATGTTTAGGGCCATGACTAAGGGTTGTGCACATTCTGATAAGAGAAAGAACTACAAAATATTTTGCTATTTAATTGGAGTTCAGTTTAATTTAGTTGGAATGTTAGAGTGCTACCAAGCCATATTTGTATGAGTCGGTAAGAAAAAAAGAGAGATAATATCTCCTTTTTTCTGTGTACTAAATCTACATTAATTCAGTTCTTCAACATACTAAAAATTTGCAAGACAGAGATGTGCAAACACATATAGCTATAATGATATGTTTTACCTGTTCCTTTTGTTTAGGTTTTCAGTTTGTTTTTACCTGTTCTTTATTTCGGGCATAGAATACTCTGATTTGCTCTTCAGTTAGCATTTTCTCCTCTGCTGCTTCAATGCCAAATCCTGCATCTCTAATCTGCAATTATTCAGTTATTACTCAGTGGCATTTGAAAATGGATATATACAAAATCGTATGTTATTGTAAATCTAAAGACTGATTGATTTTGGAAGCTATCTTAAGTTTAAAATTCTCTGAAATATTCCAAATGTAAGTTCTACATTTACCTAAGCTAAAGTTCCAGCTTTCCAAAGCACGTCACTAAATTCAGGATTACAATGCCCACTAACTTAATGTTTGTGGAAAATGTAGTGCAGTTCAATGTATATATTCATTCAGTAGTTAATAATCCCTTTTATTTAACATTGAATGAACTTGTTTTAACCATTGCGCATTATTAACATGCAACCACTTCTAGAATTCTTATTATAAACTATATTATAATCATAGTAGTCATATAAATGTGTACTTGTCAACAATTGTTGTATTTGGCTAAACTACTTGGCTTTAGAAACAGCAAATAAAAATAAAATCTATTTTATGATTATCTATTTTAAGTTACATTACTGCACTAAATTGTATGTGCAGTATGTGCAAGAGATGCACACTTACATATCAAAATTCACAGTCCACAGGTATGAGGTTTATACCATACACTGATATCTAAACAACAAAGGCACTATCCAGCCCCAATACTGATCATATGCCAATATTAATCTGCTTACCAGCGCCCTGCTCTTTAAAAGTCCCTATGATGCTGCTGAGTGTTTCCAGACTGCCTTGACAAGGCTGAGTCTGGAAGCAGTATGGGTACACACCTCATAAGGCAGTGCAAGGGCAGAGCCAACTAGCAGCTGCTAGCTCCAGCTAAATTGCTTTCAAGTACTGCCTGCTTTTTTTGCCTTTACTGAGCTTCCTTCCTTTCTGGCCAAGGTAGAGTGATTGCAGAAACAACCTGTACAACACTCTGATTTTCTTTCCTGCAAAGGCCTCTGGCCCTGTCGTAACACTTTTTAAAATTAGCATAATTTTATCTTGTTATATAGTGTTATGAGGCATTTTTTGTACAGAAACAGTGAGAAATTCCTGTAATTGAAATGAGCATTACTATAGTATCATATTCTGGAAGGCAAAAGAATTTTTCTTCCACTGTGTGATGGCTTAAACAAATACCGAATCCTTGGATGCACCCTTGTGTACTTGCTGGAATCGCATTCTTCACTGCAGGAACAAATACTGCACTACTGAAAAATATCAGTGTACAATTACTAGTGCACATGAATTAGCCTCACCATCTACACGCATATATTGTCATATGTGTCTGCGCACACACTGTCTTCCATAAGGAACTGGGTAGTTGATTTATGTGAGCCTACAATTCTTAAAGATGCTGTGTGAAGAATTAACTTCACCACCACAATTTCTAGTTCTCGTTTCTATTGCAAATGAGGAAAAAACACACTTTTCTGTTTGTAGATTTCACATGTCACTGATCAACACAGTATGAATCAATGTCATACCTCACCTAGTGTCATAAAATACTAAAGCAATCATGTCAATCTGAATAGCATATTATTTCAGGCCAAAATTATCTTGCTTTTATCATCCTTATCAGAGAAGCATTAACAGGTCTTGTTCTAAAGCCTGGGCATAAATTAGGATCTACTTAATCTTACGTCTTGTACTATGCCTGTGCTAAATAGGATGAATGAATCTTCAAATTTTGTCTACCTTTTGTTTTATTTCTTCTACGCGTCCCTCTAAGACATCATCAGGTTTTATAATTCCAACAGAATATCTGACTACTTCTTCTGGGAAAGGGAAAAAACCATGTGTCAATGAATACATTTATCAAAATAAATACACAACTGAATTTTCCATTACTTACAAGTGGGTTTCTCTAATTCTCCATTTTAATATTGAGATGGCCAAACAGTTGTTCCAAAATATAAGTGACTCCAACACTTCAAGCATGTCTTGGGAGCATGGGACTGTCCTTGGCCATCCCTGGAATCCACATTTCTGATGAATCACTAGTGTTTTGGGTCATATGGTGGAGAAATGGTTCAAATGCAGCTAGGTGTGGTGGAAAAACTACTATTTAAGATGGGTGCTTTGTCTAAGGAGCTCTGTACATACAAGACTAGAAATGTGGAAGGAATGAATATTACTAAGGAAAATTCACTAAGTGAAAATCTGCATGAATATTGGAGATTTCCAGTAAAATATACATTTCTTGTCATAGTAGATGTTTGTTTCCTTAGCACTGTGGATGCTGAAGTCATTTGCAATAAATAACTGTTGAAGTAACACATGCTTGCTAACACGATCTAATGTTTAAAACAAGAGGTGTTCCTGGTTGTAGACATACAGTTAAAACATCCATAACATACGGATCCTTGCAAAATGACAGAAAGTGGTCAGAAGAGAATTTAAACTACATCTTTCTTTGCAGAATCTGAGGTTTACAGTTAAGCGTTAGTATGTAATTCAGTCAGATCCCAAACACTGCAGAAGAACTTGATAACTCCAAAGGGAAACACCAGACTACTACTTGCTTCCAATATTAGAAAACACTCATAGGCACCTACATGTGGTAAGGAAAATACTACCACAAATTGTTAGTGTATTATGGCTTCTGAGGGGTCCCCCAACCTGAAGCTGAACTCAAGCTGAAAACACTGTTCCCTGATTTTGTCGCACATTTAGCTTCTGTGGATTAGTGCAAAGTCTGTATATAATTGCTAAAGGATTTATAATGCTGTACKACTAGGTCTCAGAGGGTTTAAAGCTGAGGTCAGGAACATGTCACTTGAACCATACAATAAAGAAGACATGAAGAGGAAGGAGAATGGACACAACTTAACCTGTGACAGTGATCAAATGCCTTATCACAGGAAAAAAAAGCCAAGATAAAGAAGAAGAAGAGAGAGGACAGAGGACTTCATTCCATCTGAACATTGCCAAATGACATTCTGTGCATGTATGAAGCAGTAGGAAGCTTCAATAGCCACAGATAACAATAAGAATAAAGAAGATGTAGGTCCCAGCTCATGACAAGCATGAAACAAATCATAGATATGAGACTCACAAGCAGGATGGTGCATATTTTTCAATCTTTTTGAAACCTTATCCTACTATTGTGGATTTATGCTCTTGCGGAAGTCTGTTCTTTAGTGTTTAAATCTACTCTGGTGAAAGAGTTAATTAAAAATAATCTGAAATACAAGGCATGCTATTGCTTCAGAGATTAACTCTTCCAATCTTCACAGGTTGCCCCCATCTTGGTGTTTCTGTAGAACATCCAAGGATTAACAAGCACCATCTCAACAAAAGTACATAGCTAACACAGGGACTGTGTAAAAATGACTTTCAGGCACTAGTTTTACACAGGAAAATTCCTGGCACTGCTGCCATGTGCCAGGGACCTGAATTCTGAAGGTTCCCAAAGGGGGATGAAAACACTAATGACAGTCCAATATCTTAATTCCTTACAGAAGAAAGCTTCCCCTCAGTTTGATATCCTCAATCATAACCTCTCATGTTATTAACTCAAAGGAAGGTCTATTGGTGCTGGTCATACACAATTCTTAATCAAATAACTAAAAAAACATTTGTTCTTTTTCTTTCTGTTAACGTTTCTAAAATAAATCAAATATATTTACCCACGGGTACATTCTCCTCAACAGACTCTTCTGATGATTTCTCTTCTAGGAAAACAAGTTCATCTACCTAAGGAAATTGTAAATACAGTACAAGTACATCACCAGTGTAAAGCTAAAGTTACCAAACACAGCTGTCAGATCTTTGCAACACTTTTATGTTAATGTAATAACATATTTGCTACCCAGGAAAGCGAGCAATTCTAGGAAAGAACTTGGGCTAGCCTGATTTTCCTTAACTGAGCTACGGTTTGTTAAAAGTTTCCTTTTACTCTAAGCGGAGTTCTTTGATCTCCATTTTCACTCAAAACAAGCAATGAGACATGACTATTTCCCATGTCTGTCTTTGTTTCATATGATGCATTCTTACTAAGTTATATATGAAAAATACTCAGTCCTGAAAGAAAAAAGATGACTAAAACCTTTATGTGCTAGTGACATTTTGTCCATGTCTCCATTTCTTGCATTAATAGGCTAATCTGTAAATTTCTTAAGTTTTTATAAAATACCATTTAATGGAAATTTCTAAAAAAAACCCTTCACCTATGTCACTGTACTGTCAAGAATAAAATACAAAAAATTAAACATTACATTATGGAAAACACTATCACAGGCATTGAAAGAAACCATTTAAGTGTAATAAAAATACTCATTTATATTTAAGTATCTGTTTTGTGAGTACCTCAGTGCGTTCCTTCTGTCCAGCTGCAATTTCCCTCTCTTCTTGCACTAGCTCTGTTACTTTCTTACTTATAAGAGGGGCATTTACACCTCTCACTATTGCAATAATTTTGCCATTCTGTAAAAGAGAAAATTACAGGTGAGTTTTTGTCACTTAGTTTACACATTAACTTGAGTTTTGGAACATGCTCTATCTTGCTATTTTTTCCAGCAACAGGACCGCTTCCTATGCCCACTGAAGTGAATACCAAATCTACTGCTGCCGCTACTAGTTCAGAATGAACCTTTCTTACTTTTACTTCCTCCCTTCCTTTTCTGCCTCATTTTCTGTGTTTATTTCTAGGGTCACCATTAATAGTACAGTCAGAAGTAAATGCAAATATGGAATTTACTAGCTTTTAATTTCTGTAACATGGAGTTTTCTATCTTTTCATTTGCGTTACTTTTCAGTGCGTGCTCTACCACTCTCAGGAGCACCATAATGAAGCTAACTACTGGTGATCAAAGATACTGCCACCTTCACTTGGCAGCATTCAGATTCAAACCTGAAAGTGTCCTGAAAGTAACATTGTTCTTGGCCCTTAGTTGGGGCAATTCAAATCCTAGCACCCTCATTTCGAAAAAACCAACTGCCTCGTAAGTGAGCAGTGTTCTACAGTGGAGTCCTAGGAGAACAGACTTTCTGTATCCATCAAGGAGAGATAATAAATACATGATTCATTGTTACAATTGCTCAGGTGTGAAAAATGCAATTTTAGTTGTTTATCTTAAAAAAAAAAAAAGTGGCAGGAAATGTAAACTCTTTTTCCCTGAGGGAAGGTGTGCATAAAATAATCATTTAACTGTAGCCACATGTAAACACTTTATGTGAGGCAATCCCGGAAAACTTCTACTGATTTCTCACTAAGTAACTACCAAAACTGTGGCTACCACAAATCTTCTGTGGCTGTATGTGCAGCACCCACAATAAAAATGTGCTTGAGAACCACAGATTTAGGCATGGGAAACAGCCTCAAGTAAACAACATCTGATGATATGATCCTACATACTGTAAAATGTAAAGATATGATTTGTACAGCTTCACATTTCTTCTTAATCTGCTGAAAAATTAATGCAAAAGTAGGCAGCACATTAAAAGAAACTGATGTGATGTACTTACAACACAAAAAAGAAACACAGGTTCACATTTATTCCTAAATGGTTGCAGAGTCGGAATGCTGTCAGCTTCTGCCTGAAGTCAGATGAAAAAGATTATTTACTTACATAAGTGTGTATATGTATGCATGTGTGTGTGTGTGTGTGTGTGTGTGTGTATAAAAAAATTTTTGCCTGTAAGAAAACTGCAGTCTTATATACTTTGGTGTTACACACTCAAACTGCAGTCTTAAATACAACTAGCAGTCATTACAGCACTGGCTGGTGACGAAGAAAGAACTGGTTTGGTAATATGGGATTGGCCTCCCTTTGTATTACAGCAGCTAATCATGGAAAAATACCTTATCCTAATACTGTTTTCCCATGTAGGTTATAATAACAAACATAAATGAGGAAGTAGTCCATGCAGTCTTGACAGACGAGATTATTCACTATATTAAGTTCTTTGTGACATGTGGTCAACTCTACGAAAGCACTTGAGATAATCTCTGAACATAACTACCTGCTTTTTTGTGTATAAACAATACRTGTATTTTCTGCAAAAATACTTTGATAAGGCAATTGAAAGTTTTCAGTAACATGAAAAAGGATGAGCTTGGTCAACAACTGGGAGGAACTGAATCTGTGAAACAAATTTATCTACTTTKAATATAATATATACCTCCTATTTTATACTGCTAGTGTAGAGGAATATTTTTACTACTATAGTTTTGTGATACTTTATTTTTCAATTCCCCCTTTTTGTTCTCTTAAAAATGAAATCCAAAGGAATATTTGGGAAAAAGGTGTAACAGCATTTTYCAGGGATGTAAGAATTGTAAATGTGATAATAATGTACAAGCTTAAAACTAAAAATCATATAGTCTGGCTTTTGAATGTTTCTGCAATCTCATCGAGGAAAACAAAAGTTGTGGGATATCAGCTTACTTTCTATTATARCTCCTTCCATATTTATTACCATTTCTAATCTACCTCTAAACAGTCTTATGAGGAGATATGGAGAAGAAGAGGCAACCAGGCCAAAATTATGACCACCTGGTATAAGGACAGTAAAATGAAAGCTCTGTATATGCAGACAGTTAAAAAGATATATGTAAAATAAAATGTAAATAAAGTTCCATACAGAATTTATATCCTTACCACTGCAAAATGCAGCACATCATCTTCACCAAACTCATTCTTCAGTTTTCTGAATAAATTCATCACAGCTTTGCAAGGACCACACCAAGCTTGATACACATCTATCACTAAAATGCAATAGTTTGGAATTACAAACAGCTGTCTTGTGGAACTTATAAAATGAGACATATTTATGAGTGTATTGGAACAGTACTGGGAAGGCGTTCATATGCATCTTCCAGTCCTCTTCTAGTCAATGAATGCATCATGAATACATCAATGTATTCAGTGGATACATCATGGTTTCCTTTTTTATTTCAATTACTTTTGACATCAACAACATGCTTCACAATACTATTTGAGATGATTAATCCAAACAGCTACATTTATCTCATATTCCTTTTCCTTTTAATTGYTCTTTTTCTTTTCCCACTGTTGGTTTTCATTCTTATCTAGATCTTTATTCTACAGGATTTTTACCTCCATGAGCCCATGCAGATCATTTCTTTCCCATTACTACTCCTCTGTAAATATGATCCCATTACAGATTTGTTCCTTCTACCCAAATACAATTCCTAGGAGACCTAGGAGACGTTGTTATTGGACTGAGTGAACTGAAAACTGGGGATAATACACATCATAGAACATACACTCTCAAGAATGCTGACCTATTGACTGCTAAGTAGAACTGTACACTATTAATTTAGTCTGTACAAGATTTTAGGGAAAAACTTCCACAGAAGTGTCCTACCTCCTACCATACAGAATACCATATTGGAAAGGTATTTTCTAAACATCAATCTATAGCAGTGCATAAAATAATGGATAATATGATTTGTGACAAGTATTTGTTTATCAGAGAAGTCAGTATATATTCACAAACACAATATATACATCTATAAATATATTAATATAATCTTTCTTTAAAAGATAATATGGCACTAGTCTTCTAGATTTATGACAAGTATCCATTAAAGATGATATGATATATAAGTATGAAAAACTGTAAATGTCTTCATGAGAGATTAAACAGAAAATAGTAACAGTTAGTACCTACTACACCTTTTATCAGCAACATTTCATCCCACTGATTTTGATTGGTTATTATTGCCTGAAATAAAATGAATTGACATTTTAGCATCTTAAAAAGGCAGAAAAAAAATCTATTAATCTCTAGAATTGTTCAAGTAATTAGGATTTATACCTGGAACTGGGTTTCTTTCTTCTTGCCTGCCATTTCCCTGTGATTATAGGAAACATATCAAAATACAAAGCACATTTAACAGTTTTTTAAAAGAACATGTGAAATGCAGAATCGATTTATATGCTTTTCAACACAGCACTGCCCTTAAAAATTAACTCAACTGAARCCCCTACAACACCCCATATCAGAATTCTATGAATCCATATACAACTTACTTGCAAAACCCACATAGCACAGGAAGCAGAATAAAATTTAGTTTCTTAATCTGTTCAGGTCTTCAAAATTTTTTGGCCTCAACAATTTTTCAAGCTTATAATTACTCTGTTCAGAATGGCCACAGGGACCTTGGATAGGATGACAGCTGCTGTAACAGTGGACCATTTCAAAAAAATATTGATTAAAGAGCTTCGACTCTAATGACATCAAATCAGGCTTCCTATCTTCTGGGATACATGAAAAGCAATGACTTACATGTGTCCCATAACTAAACTCCCAAACTGAATCCTGGTGCATTCATCGTTCTGTCATTAATAAAACATGTCTTTCATATTTTTTGCCTTTTTTTTTTTTTCAGAGATAATTAACTACAAACTAGGCAGGAAAACTGTCTTAGTTAAGTTACATACTTGGATGAACTTTGGCTTCAGCCTCCAAATGGAGCTTGACTGAATAATAAATGTTATCACTGCATCAGAAGCTTGAGTGGAGGTTTATAAAGGTCTTGATAGTCTTTGTCTTGGGGAAAATGAAAGTGCCACCATGAATGTCACCTCCACTGGCACTGATATCTGACAAGTCAACCAGCAAATATGTCCAGAGTTTGAACTATCCTGGCATTCCCACTGGAGCTGCTCCCTTTAGATCACAGACTGAGGCATAGAGGCCAACGTGAGAACTCTTGCCCTGATGCTTGTTTCACATTTCATCTAAAAATATTATTAAGGAATGAAATTTTAAATACAGTATTTCTTCAAATAATTTAAACCAGGTAGCAAGACAGGGTCGTTAACATGGCATTAAATTCAGTCCTTTAAAGACTCTGAGGAGATGATGCTAACTATTGAAGCTATAGGAAACTGACAGATGAAAATATGCCATATTAGTAGGAAATCTTCAGCTGAAGAACTTGTCTTTCATTGTTACCTGCTGTCACTGAGCAATAAGAATCAACGTACTGCAAAACTAGATCTACAAAACGTGCACCACATACATCACAATCGGCTATAATTTCCAATCAGTCTACACATGCTCCCCAATTAAAAATGTGCAGTCATGCATTCTCAGATAGCAAATGAAAGCACTGCAGAACAGACACATGATATGTATGCAAATACACAAATATACATATTAATCTGGCATAGTAGCTGTACAAGACAGATGTGAAGATACATGTGACATCTATACTTTTTAATAACATTTTTGCCTAACACATTCTCTCAGTAATACAGTCAGTATTACACTGATAAAACATGAACAGACAAGCACATTTTCTCCGTTATCTATGGTACAGGCAACATGCTTCTCTAACCTTGATACAAGGCATTTTGCTATCCGCACGCTACACCTCCTACCACACACTTTACAACCAAAACTGCTTCCTCAGACTATTCACATACAAAAATAGACCTGAGTGCACACTCAGATACGCCATCAAACTGACATTCAAATATGCATGTTCTTTGCAGATAGACATTCAATATCTTCGCACAAATCTTCATACACATATATACATGAAAATATCCAAGCGCTTGTGAGATTTTGACATGCACCTGTGTATACGTACATACAGACACATAGTTCCCTGTGCATAAGCACTTGTGTAGGACAGARGGTCCCTGCATGCTCCTAGGTAACACTCTGATGGACCATCTGCTCCCTACCCTTGAATTCTATGAAACTGGATAAAATACGTAAAATCATGGATGGAAAACACTCATTGAGGTATACCACACTTCAGCTTGCACACACATACACACCTGCATGCTTCCACAAGTACATGCAAAGACTCACATCCTTCTGCAGGCACCCAAGCGTGCAAGCACGCACCTCCATTACACAGGTGCGCACCCATCTGCGCAGGCCCTCTCCATGAGCACGCCTGGGTTTGCACGCATGCACGCACTCTTGTGCATAAGTGCCCCTTCTGCATGCACACACGCACACACAGAAACATGGATAAGTGAACAAATGCGTGGACACATGGCAGTTCAGGGGCAGCACGTTACGCAGCTTCCCATAACCGGGACGCTCGTGCACCCAGTGGTTTGACACACACCCTCCATGACAAGCACGCTGTTGCACAATGGCTTGGGTGCCTGCTCACCCCGGAGATGGGGTCCCACCCGGGAGCAGATGGGCACCCCCAGCCCCACGCCTGTGTGCACACCTTGCCCCTGTCCTGGACCAGCTGCTCGCCTGGGGAGGCCCCGTGGYCGCCCACCTGTCACCCCCCCAACGGCTCTAACCGCCTCCCCGGGCCGTTACCCCGCCCCAGCCCCGCTCACTGCTCAGTCTCCAAGGGTCATTTTTCCCCCATCACCCTCTTTCGCCAGTCTGGGGCTGACATGGCACGGAGAGCCGAGCTGCGGGCACGCGGAGAGGGGAATGGGGAGGGAGCTGGGGGGGCAGGGGTCAGAGGAAGCAGCGCCATTTCCTGCATGGTTTCTCCTCTGTTTCTCTCCCCCTAGGCAGAATCCAACCTTAGCCTTTAAAATGTGAGAAAATTAGTCTTGGAACCTAATTAGCAATCCGCCTTCACTCTGTGTTACTTGCAAATTGTGAGACGATGGGGACAAAAAGAGGAAATTTTCTGTGGAAGTTGCAGYGACAAAAGGAGGGTCTTGAAAGCCAAATAACGGTGACTGCTCATGCTCACCTGCTACCAACGCAGGTCTCTGTGACTGCACCGGTTCAGAACAGAGTATAATTTTTCAGATGTAACCTTGCATCTCAGAAGCCCCAAAAATTCACAGAAGATAAACCCAAAGTTCATTTATACAGGTAGAAAGCACAATTGGTCCAGAGCACAGTGTGGCTATTTTCATATATAGATAAACTCTTAAAGGCATCCCAGCTGGTGAGAATTTCTTTGTGGAGGTATAGGTTTAAGAATGATCACAAATCAAATGTAGGTGTCTCTAAACTGTTCACATTTCACATATGCGTGTTGTTCCTGGTTTATAAATCSTCTGTGCTTCCAATTTACTTCTGAATCCCTGCCCAGGCATACTAAGTGCTGCTATGTGTATCTACCGCATCTTAAGAAAATCTAGTTTCAGTGACTTTCTTGTCACCTTTCTTAAGCTTTCTGGGACGGCTCACCAAAGCATGACGTGCAAAGCCCCTACTGAAGAGTTAATTCTATTTCCTGAAACTAATATGAAGAAAAAAGTAGGGTAACACCACTTAAAGGAGCTAGAATAGATGTTCTTTCTCACTGTTAAATCATCGCAAGTTGACGGATGTTCGTTCTGCAGCAGTGTGAATGAGGCAATGTTTCCACAGAGCTGCAGAAGTTTTCAATGCTGAGATTGTGCTACGCCCTAACAGCTTGGATTAGATCAATTAGGTGGCAAGACARACTTCACATTCAGATCAGAAATAATGCATTTATATAGCCAACACTAAATCACTTCCTACATTTTTTTACTGGAAGACTCTAGCTTTGGAACTCCTATAAACTCTGCAMTGCCCCTCTTGGAAGTGCGGGAGTGCCCTTGAATAATCGTTCTTTTCCTGCATGAAGTAGGAAAACAACTTTTGAAACATTAATAGCCTTACAAAATTAGAAAGAAGCACAAAAGATGAGATATTTAACCCGCCCACCATGTGGAAGTTAAAGCCCCAAAACATAGGCTATGTTTTTGGGGTTTCCTTCGCAAACAGCTAACTTCTTTATCCAGACCACTTTCTTCATGAACACCCACTTTTTTATATATTAGAAAAAAAAAGTCTTGAAGAGAAACAGTAGAATGAGGTAATACTCATGTACCAAATGTTAAAAGGCTGACGCAGCCTGTTCTTTAACCACTCTGCTAGAATGGATTGTATGTACGCTTTGGATATCACAAAATATTTAATGTAAAGGGATCTCATTCATAAATTTGCTATTTTAAAATATTTGACTTAAAAGAAGAGGTTGATTTTCACTGCACCCATCCCTGTCAACACATTTGCAAAATCTAGAAGCAAGTAGTAAATGAAGATTGGAGTTCTGTCATCTGTTTGCTAATCAGCAGCTGAACCTTTTCTTCTTGGGTCTCATGCTGTGCCTCCCTCATTTTTTTTTTCTGATTGTCAATATTTCAGTGAGGAATTAGGTCTACATGTCACTGTCTAGTAATTGTTGGATAAAGGTATATACTTGATTGGGTGTGGGGTAGGAAGGAAGGGAAATTAAATAGTAAGGGCCTTGAATAAGGCAAAATATTTTCTCCAGCTTTTTATCTTTAACCTCTTCCTTTCTATATACTTGATCACATTGTACTAGTGTGAATTTATTTGGGGAATAACAGTCAATGACTGTTTCTTCTCTTGGCCCCTGGGATGATGTTTGAAACATCATATCTACAGAGACATGAAAGCAAGACCTTGATTGGAGGTTGTACCTGATTTCCATGTCACTTTTTTTCCCCCAAACAAAGGACTTTCTTCTGTCAGAGTATTTTAGCTGCCATTTTAGGCAGTTTCAGTGCAGCTTGTTGATTTTATATGATGTTCTTCAATAATAAACACTATCAAAAAACTCTGCAAGTCTGCACTTTCAGTGGAGCAGGTATAATAAAAAGATGTTTCTTTAGGTTAGAGCGTATAGTTCTGTAAAATTCTTAATGAGTTTAATGATGACATACTTAGCTTATCCAGGCCAGAACTTTCGGTGGTCATCATAAAAGGCATCAGAGAAAAGGGGTTAGGAGTTTACTGACTTTTTTTCCTGAATCAAAACGATTCTGTAAGTATACTGAAAATATGCAATGGATAAACCAAAATGGGTTCATGATGAATGACTACATAATTTTTCTGAGTAACTTTAAAACTATTTCACTCCATTTTGTGCATACCACTTGATTTCAGGTCTGTTCTTTGTCATGAGTTGTTAATGCCCAGAGTGGCTTAGTTTCAAATGACTAACATTCTTTTACAAAGTAATGAAAACCAGTTGTAGACATTGCTGAGACTTGTAACCCTTGAGACAAAACTAGAGATGGGTTTTCCCTGCAAGTCAGTCTTTTTATGTGCCCTAGTACATGCTCGGATGCCAGTGCCTATGTAGCTGTGATGACTACCTGCTAGTAAACACACTGGAGACCTTAATCACCTTAATTTACAATCTCTTGTGATCTCTTCTGTAGCTGTATAGTCCACATGTGTGCCGGTGCTGCAGTTTATTCAATCTGTACCTTTTGCTTGCTAGATTTTCTGGATGTGTCCTGGTGTTCCTCCTGCCTCTCTGCCTGGATTCACTCTAGGATTGCTCATGATGAGACAACATCTGACCTTCCCAGCTCTTCTGCAGAACTGTTCTTAGCCTGGCAGTGTAGCAGCCTGTGTAACTTGAAAGCTCTGTATGTGTGTACTGGCTTTCTCTGCGTCAGCCGTAAGTAGACCATGGATCTGACAGCACTGGAAGAGCTTTCTGATTTCTTGTATTGTTGTGCAAAACAGAAAGAAAGTATGTGAAATGGTGGACATTTTCATTTCTTGAAAACAAAAATAGCTGTTATGGTTCAGAAAGTTGAAAAACTGAAGAATGTGATGCTTGCTGTTGCAAGTGCAGATCTCCATTGCGCAGACTGTTGCTGGTGCAATAGTTCTGTGTGGTAGAACTGTATTGATAAATGAAGAAACAGCATAAAATAAATTAACAAGCTAAGAAATTTTCTGTAAGGAGTTACTGTGACACACCAGCATGTGTGCTCTCAAGGTGAGAGACCAGATGACTCCAAAAACAGGCAGTTAGCTTCTAGGTGGCAGTCCAAGACTACTACAGGTTACAGTTGTGGAGGTTTGAGGGGTAATTAACATCAGTTTTGCCCATAAATGGTAACTAACATAATGGCATTGACAGCTTGCTTTCAGAGAATGACCTGGCTCTGTCAGTACATCCCCCTAATTTGCACTGAAGACAACATGAATGATAACCCTAAAGGATGTTACTAATATGTAAACTTTTGCACACTTTGTACCACAAAAGAGAGGTTCATGAATGCTAGTGTGGAATATATAGAGAATATGTAGATGAAAAGGAACTGAGAGAACGTAATGTTTTAGAAGTCTTGATAAATATGGGCATTAATCCTTCCAAGTAATGTGGCTATCACCTCTGGGACTTGGTGCCCTAGAGCAAGAAAAATCAGGGATGTTTTATTCTACCTTACCCTAGAATCTCAAAATGATGTGAATCACAGCATGGTTGATAGTTGTGGATGTAGTACACATGACAATATATTTTTAAATGTCTGCCTTTTTGTTAAGTTTTATTTGTGTTTGGTAATTTGTGTATAAATATTTCTATGTATTTGTCATTCCTTGTCCATATATTGGTTTGTCTTTTGGGTGTATGAAACATATTCAACATCTTACATACCAATTTATAGAATACTAGAGTGTAATGTTGGGTTCATCCTTTGTAGCTATAATATGTGCCCACCCATGAACACAGGAGTGCCACAAGAAATAGTATTTTTCAACAGCTCAAGTAGTCCTCATCAAAGAAACTGGTAACTCTGATCTGGATCATATCTAGGCCAGCTGAAAACAGACTAATAGTTTGCTCTCTGGCAGTCTCAAATACACTGATTCACCAGATCCGTGTACAGTTTTCCATTACTCGTGTGCCCTGGCTAGGACCCCACTAAAAGAGAGAGAGAGAGAAGACTGGTCTTTGCAACAGGATCTGGAAAGCATAGGAAAGTGAAGATACATTGACTTGAAGCAGCTTCCTGTATATTGAAGAAGAAAACCTGTGATATCAGGTAACAAAGATAGATTGTAACTGAGGTTCATGTAAGTATTTTAAATCAAAGTTAGCTGGTAAAGATACAGAGGTGGTTTCTAGTTTATCAAATCTAAAGATCTTCAAAGCCTAGTTTAAGGACCTCCAGAATAGTTAACACGGCTGGACTGAACTCAGACCTCTCTATATTTTATGGAATTCCAACTAGTAAAACCTTGTTAYGTATTCCTGTTTTGACTGGGAGATCTTCATCTGCAGAGACAATCTGAACAGGTATATGTGAAAAGCTTTAGCATATTCCTGGTAGTAAATCCCAGCAGGGCAGAAAAAATAGGGGATCAGACAATCGCATCATCTTGATACATTAAGGTGAGCACCAAAACATGCTTGAGGAAAAGTTTAGGGTTTTAGAGAATACCAGACCTGAAAATATAATGGAAAATTACATGAATACTTGAATTGTGATGTCATCCAAGCAGAATATGCTGTTACATTCCAGGCATGGAACAGGCTAGTATCTGCACAGCTGTATTGGGTAGAAAATTTTGTAGTATATGAAGTACTGTTCCTTGCTAAGATAGGAGCGGAAATTAAACAGCATAGTAAAATAGCCACTAAAAACTTTGCCAGAGACTAATTGAGGTATGTTTTTATGGCCATAATGAATAAAATAGTCAAGCAGTTGGAGCACGATTTGGCTGCTGTAAGAGTTTGGTTTGGTTTTGTATTTAAATTCCCTACTAATTGGCACTATGTGGTCATTTAAAAGAAAAAGTAAGATAGTGGGTAGTTTATAAACAGGAAGAGCACACAAGGCAGAGAAAGTTGAACAGATCACATTGAGAAGGCTAAATCTAAACAAAATTTTGTTAACTTGTTCTGACTCTAAAGAATGTGCCAAAGGAGTTGAAAATTTTTCAAGCTGTACTCATTCAAGCTTATGTAGAAAAAAAATTACGCTGAGTTATTCTCTTTATTGACTCTTTCAGACTCTGATCCAATTCATGCAAGTAAAAAAGACTATATATTTCTAAACAATTTGCTGTATATCTGTTCTAAGGTAATAAAATTATTACAAACAGGAAACAGGTCTTGATACAATGTCTGCAGTTATCACAACATTTAGCCAACCGTAGCTTTCAAAAATATACACCAGTCCTTAGAAGACTGCTGGTTAGAAATAGTGAATGCCATCGTCACATTCAGAAACATTTTAAATGGTAGATCCCRTTTCAGATGTCACTTTAACATTCAAGACTTTATGCTGGTTCAACTTGYTTAATGGATGCCAAGTCCTGGCTTGTATGCTGCATGTAGAAGTAAAGCACAGGCCAGCAGTAGCCAAGCTTTCACCTGGCAYAGGCCACACTTTTTTCACTAAGGACTTTGAGGGATAAATGCCACATGCCTCCCCAGTATATGACAGAAGCATGAGAAAAACCACAAGTGATCATTTCCGTCATATGTTCCCATGGATGGGAAAAGGAAACCTAGGGTTTGATCATGTAGTGAGTGATCATATGTCAAACAGGGTGGTCATTGGGAGAGAGAGTAATAGTCGCTTGTTAGCAGAAACAGGAAGTTTTTATGTGGCTGGCGATGTATTTTTATCTATAGATGAAGGGTCCTGTTGGMAAAGGGTGATATGGTGCAAGCCCATGGCTGGATGACTCATCCTATTTGTGAGCTGCAGCTTGGGTTTCTCCCAGGGTTTCCAATATAGCATGGGCTAGAGGATCAGAAATCACCTCTGAGTCATCTCAAAACCAGATTTGCCTCTGCTGTCGTGGTTTCCTTCCTGTGCTCCAGCTGTACACAGTGCATGCGTACACTTCATGTGGATAGGAGGTGCTCCCGGTCGTAAGATTCACTATTGCACACAGCTCAAGTGCCAAACACCCTGCCAGCCCCACGGGCTCACCACAGAGGTTGGAGGAGTAACAAACTTGTTTCCCAAGTACCGGTCTTGAACACAAAGACAGATAGGAAACATGTATGTATGCATTCATATATAAACTCAGTACGTGAAAATGTATACAGTAATTCCTTGTTCACAGATTGCTAACAGCTATGCCATCCCATACACTGTTCCTAGTACAGACGGTAATGTGGCCTAACAATGTTTTCCTGAAAAAAGATTTCCTGGTGGAAGATGGTCCAACAGTGAAATAAAGTAATTGGAGATCCATTAGGGAACCAGGGATTTATATTTCAGATATATTGAGGAAGGCTTATTTAAACTGCTTCCTGATTTTTTTTAGCCTTGTAGTTCCTGCTTACCAGTCCTCTTTTTTTTTTTCTTTTTTTAACAGTCAGCTGCTGATCCCGGTGAGTTATCCTTACTGCTCAAGTTCCATGAACTTCAAGACCAAAGCTGATGAACTTCAATCTGAAGCCCAACTGAAAGTTTATAACCTTTTCTCTTTTAATACACATTTTAGTTCTAGAGTTCCACGTGTTACTGATAACACAGTATATAAATATATACTGATACATTTATATATCAGTATACRCTGATATAAATGCAATGATATCATCATCATACCTATCTGGGAGAGTTTTGCTGATAATTTCTTTTAAATTATTCCCTCTCTTCTTCTATGTTTCCAAAATCTCTACCATGCTGCAGGCAGCTGTTTGATCCTTAAATGAGAGAGGTTCTAGCTTTATTTAAATGATGAAACAGGCTTTAAAAATGGTAATCCTGTTAAGAATAAGTAAAGGATCTTCCAGGTATTCCCAAGATGACGTATTAGTTTCAGCTTTTTGTCTGTAAAACAGTACAGTAGTGTTATACTGTACATGTGTGTCTAAATTCAGTATTTTGTAACTACATGTTAAACAGAACAGGCCTATTTGTTTTATACAAGTAGCTATAAATCTAGTTTTACATTCAACTTTGATCACACACAAGTTTTAAAACCTGATTGCACACATTTTTCACCCAAATTTGCTCAATGTTCTCAATTATCTCCAACTATTCAGTTAATATATCTCATAACTACTTTATAAGTTTTCATTAACTCAAGCTCAAAACTTCGAAACTTCTCCATATGAATCTACTGCTAATTTCACTTTCACGACTTTGGCCAAAGCTTCAGCATCTGAAACATGCAGAGAAGCAGAGAGATACTTCAGTTACAGATGGCAGAATTATGTTTGTCTCTTGTATAAGACTTCTGATAGCTTTCCCTTTTTAATACAAGTCAAGTGGTGTATATAGCACAATAGAGCCACCAACATACCTAGAATTTTAAGGAACACACTTTATGGATCCAGAACATTTTCTCCTCTGTGTCTCAAACTCATTTACAATTTCCAGGTTTAAATATAAATGGTTCCAGGTTTAAATATAAATTACAAAATAGTAATGATATGTAACTTCATCTCCGGGCCTAGTGCCCTACCACATCACTCAGCTTCACTTGTTTTGCTTCGCTTGTGTGATCCACATCAGACAGGAGTGGTGGCAGTGACCTGATGAGTTCAACACACCTTAATCTTGGAAGATTGCTCAAAAGAGAATATTTGATGTTAAAAACAGCTGCCTGAAGAAGAATCTGAATTGCAGAAATTTCTCTTTGTTGAAAGCTTCCCAGTGACTTGGCCATGTAGCTAAACTGAAATGTTCCATACAAGTTTTAAAACGTTTTGTCTGTATGTGCGGAGGAAACCTGGCAGTAAAACAAAACCATGACAACAAGTTACAGTCATACTGAACGAAAACACACAGAGATGTCAGCTCAAGCCAAGGGAAAGCTCTCAGATTTTCTTGTTTTCCTTGTAATGTCTCTCCAGCATCACTTCTATATCATCACACTTTGGTTGTGTTTTTACTACTAAATTGAACCACGTGCACAATTATTCCCTGGCATTGGGCTTTCTTAGTAAACCTGTAAACTCTGAGAATCATCTGTAAATTTGATGAATGGTCTCAGGAAAGTACTTATCTTTGACAGCCAGCACTTTCCCTAAACATCTCCGGCACATGGTGTGAAAGTTAGGGGGTGCTAGGGACCACTACTGTTTACTACTATGGACATGGCYGTGCTCGGTTTGACATGGCACTCTGGCAATGTCTCAACAAGCCTCAGTCYGTGCTCTAGGTTCTTCTGGACATACTAATGACATGCTATAAACCACCCATTCCTTTCTTTTTTGACCTCAAGTTGAAGAAGGGAGTGGGACTGGGAGGATGGATGCCTTTCTCCTAGTTAAAGAGGGTCTGAGACAAGAGTGAGAGTAGTTCAGCTCCATCTGGGACCCCTCGGGGACCACAGGAGTGGAGGTTCTGAGTATCATGCCCTGTTTTCTCAAGGCACTGAAGAAGACAATGGTGATGTTCAGGAGACCTCAGGGCTGAAACCTCAGTCAGCTGCAGCTTGGCATATATAAAGTCACTGTGTTGGTCTGCAGCAGGCCTTCAGGTCTGAGGCCTGGGTCAGGAGGAGGGGATCCCAAGTACGCAGTCTCCAGCTCCCCTTTTGGCTGTGTGCCATTTTCCAGAAGCATCATGCCAACCTCCAAGAACAACCGAGGTGAGGGGATCTTCTCTCAYGTGCTGACATCCTGCTCAGACCATCCTGCTCAACAATAGGATCTGGCCTGAGGTTTCCTCTGAAATAGGAAAAATGAGGTTTATGCCTTAATTTTTCTCATGGGAGAGAGCAGGGCTGAATACTGAGGAGGTTTAGAGACAGATGCCTGTAGATGTGAGCCAATACACACAGAGGCAGGGAATGTGCTGTAGCAGACAGGAGGGTGGAAGGGGGGAAGTCAGCAGCTCCTCCTCAACTGAGAGTCTCCTATGGCAACAGCAGCAGATAAAATAGCATCAGCCAGAGCTTGCCTGCTGGCAACCAGACGTAGTCCCCACTGGGACCTCCACTCCCTATCATGCTTGGCACCAGGGTAGCAAGCATGATAAAGTGGTTACAGCTGCCAGCTGAGATAGACTTTGGCAGGCACATAGACTGTACGTGGGTCCGCGCTACCCCAGAGGCAGTAACTTTCATAGCCTGTCCCTTCTTCCTTTGCATGTGGGTCTTCCAGGGCTCTGCCACACTCTGGCACCCACCACAGACCACAGCCTCGGTGACACAGAGAAAAAGGCATAAACAGACCATGACATAACAAAATAAGGAATACAGCCTGGCTTCATTTGTAGAGACAAACCTGGTTGCCTAGAGAATGCCCATCTGTCAGGTGCAGCGCTTAAGAATGGTTCACAGATAGAGGAGGTGCAGGTAAAGATCTACACATTGAGAAAGGCCGTATGTACAAGGTCTGCCAAGGGTGAAAGACAAATCTAATCAGTTTAAAAAATGTGAGCAGGATGGCTGCAAGGCTTTGATGGTTTGGTGCAGAGATTTATTTRAGTGCTGTGGTGAACTAGCCCTAGCCCTGAACCAAGTGCACCAGATGGCCTCATTTACTTTTCTGTCATTAGGTCTTGGGAGGCCAGTAGGGCTGGGAGGGCTATCCAGGTGTTGGAGGTCCCAGGTTCTCCACTGTCATTTTGCTAGAAGGGTGGTGATAGTACACACAGTGTTCACCACACTGTTGTCCAACCTGTGCCTCAGAGCTTATCACTTCACGGTTATGTAGCCAAAGCAGTGGCCTGCTGCACCCATAAAAGTAGAATCACATGAAGCAGGATTTAATTAACAATAGCTTGTTTTGAACTCAAATATAGGCAAACTAATATAACATAATTGGTAATAATATATAAGCATTTCTGTACCCAGCGGCCCACAAAAAACCATACTGCAATCACTAGAAGCAGGTGTTAGTGTGCCTTATGCTAACCGTACAAGGCCCCAGTCCTGGTCTGTTAGATTTGTTATCAAAGTGGAATGAAAATTTGCGGTGTGGACCAGAGTTAGGTACCAAATGTCCCATGTTATGATGTATAGTCTAAGCTTAGAATAACAACAAAGTTTAAAACTGGTCCCATTTATCAATATTCTAAGCATTCCTACCACAGAATTCTCTGATTCCCTAAATGATATACCTATGTTCAGCCGTACCAGTTATTTGCCCAAATGTGTATTCCTCTGAGACCCTGGATATCTGCATACTGTGACCTGAAGTAGCACGTGGTCTGTGCTTTCTGCCAAATGAGCATGTGGCACAGGATCGTAGTGAGTAAGCAGCATCTGTTATAAAGTGGCACTCAGACCTCATACAAACAGATGTCTTGGGTGAGAGGAGGATGCCATTTCAGCCTTTAGAGAGTGTTTTACCCTGGCAGCAGCAAAATGGTTAGTATAGCTGCTGACAGTGTCCATGAATCTTCCCTGATGGCCCCTGAGGCTTGCAGTTAACGTTTGACAGACTCCTTGCAGAGACCACCAAAAGGAAACAGGAATTACACTGCACAGTTCGAGAGGCTACAGCGAGCAAAAGACTGGTCACCCTTGACAGCATGGTCTTGAGTGATACCTTCCGCTGTGATGTGGTCTATTGGAATTGTCCACTAACCAGTTGCACACTGACCAATAAGAACCAGGGGTAGCAAGAGGCCATCAAGTTATCACAATGCTGTTTTCCACCAGGATGGGCTCCCAGAAGATGGTGCTTTGGTGTGCAGTGATTGGTGCCAAATCTTTGCACGGGGCCTCAAAGCTGACCCCACATGTGGAGGTCAGTGTGGAATTACTGGCAGGAACAGCTAAGTTTGCATTTTATGTAGAGTTCACTTTTGCCAATCCAAAAGCAAAATGATTTATTTTACTAGTAAAAAAAAAAAATCCCATTAAATTGAAGATTTACTCAACAAATGCATTACCACATGGCACAAAAGCACATAACAGAATGATCTGCAAGATACTGGAAACTGCATCTGCCATGAGAAAAATAAACCACCTACCATGGATCAGTGAGATTGTTTTCTTCTCTTCCAGTGGGTGGAACAGACACAGAACTCACTGCACAAGTCATCTTCACCTGCACTCAGTTTCAGAAAGCCAGGAAGTCTGTTAAGCAGCTAGATTTAGGCATGAAATAATTTCAGTGACTGAAAGAAAAACCATTCCTGGAACATTATTGCTTGCCTTAAAGTCCTTGCCTCTTCTCCCCTCTCCCCCCGCTTTTCTGGGTCTCTTACTCATCTGGTAACCAACAACTTCACCTTTTTTTCTGTCAGTCAGCTGGATTTTGACATGATATCAAAAAGTTTTATGTATTCCCTGAATCTTTTTCAGGGAAAAAGCTTGGCTTCTGAAAGGTAGATAAGACAGGATGTACAAACTAAATGTAGAACTTGGGGTAATGCCAGTCTTTTACTTCCATCTATGACCAGAAACAGGAGGTAACTCCAAATCAGTCATTCACTGTCTGATTCACCAGTGTGCAAGAAACATATCTTAATAGTGCTGTCATTCAACAGAGACCTTAGCAACTGCAGCAGAGCAGCTCATTTAATTAGCCGGCACAAAAAACCCCCACCATTTCTGTAGAAATTTGAAACATTTGAAACTAGGAAATTTGACTTCCTCTGCACATCATGAAAATATTAATTCTTTCTAACCTGTTGTTGATCTGTTTTGTAATTCTTAGTTGTTAATTAGCAATTTGTTATTAATTAGTGCGTGTTAATTGGGGCTTCGAGCAGTTTTTTGCAGTATTGTATAAAAATCTGATAGTCACAGTTAGGGTGCACCATCTGTAGAAGTCACTGATGGGTTCCAGGTTGCTTTAGGCACTAACTTTCTTCATGCCCGGTGGAGGTTTACTTACTGCATCAACTAAATGTCTTGAGAAAGAGTCTAATGATTCATCTGGCTGTTCAAAACAATCCAAAGGACGTCATTTGTACCTCTTCTCAACCACAAAAGACTGAGTAGACAGAGGACAGATTACAACAGAAGTACTCATTTCTTGTCTTGAGGTCTGCTTTCCATCATCTTAAATTGATTAGGATAATTTGTTATAATGGTTTGTTTGTTTGTTTTGATGAATTTTAAAAATGTACACRGTTATAAATTCAAGTAACTCAAGGTTACATTATATTTTTAGTTTGTGATTTACTACATGTCTTGGCATGTATTTGTTTTTCAAAATCACATAAAAGTATGCTTCTGTTTCATTAATTTTCTTACTTTTTTAAAAAAATGCCATTGTGGATTTTTTTTTTCCAAATGGAGACGTTTTTGTTGAGTTTGCAAATTCAGAAATTAAGGTAAAAGCTGACACTTTGGGCAGCAAGCTGTGGAAAAAATGATGCATAACCAATTGTTGCAATTGTTAAATGGTCTTTTGAGACATTCCCGAGGTAAACTTGCTGTGTGCTTTTGGTTTTAAAGTTCCTTATGAATAATGGGTTCTCTKCTAAAAATATATAGAATTGAATATCGCAAACATTGAAACTCCCAGTTTGGTGAATTAAGAAAGTTATCTTTACTCAATTTATTTTGGAAGCAGGAATCTGTGGTAACTATTTGTTCTATTCTTTCCTGTTGGTCAGTTGTTTCTGACTCTAGAATTGCTATATAAATAGATACAGCAATATATAACAATACATACTTTCAATCCATACAAAATGAATCCCAAATAAGATCTTGAAAAGTACTTACTGATTTATTTGAAATAAAGTTCTCACAGCAAAACAAGAAGGCCAATCTAACCATGACCAAAATTCACAAKAATATAGGGTACTGTCTATCTAATATGTACCTTATTCTTGCATAAATGAAAGATGTACATGTAATCATCTTTAACATGAATAACACTCAGGACTGGGCCTACTGACAAAACTGATGCTTGTTTTCCTATGAAAATTTGTGTTAAAGTCTGGACAAATCCAAGAACCTCAACAGATGAAATTAAGAACAGTTAAGAAAGGTGAATAAATGCTCACTAGTGCCCAGTGAATGCTGGGCACGTTGGTTTCATACCAGAAGAGGCAAATTCTGTTTTTTTATGGAAAGTTGCATACTTTTACTAAACTGTTTTGTGTATGAGACTCAAAAGATTTACTAGACGAGTGATTATTCACCACTTTTTCATGTCTCTTCTTTTTTACCTGACTCTGCATACACAGCAAACGTGAATTTTTGTGGCATAGACAGCTATACCATCAGCATCTTTGACCTACTTTTGATTAAATTTGCCAGCAGGTACTACTACAGCTTAATTTAAGGGGACCTGGAAACATCCAACACTGGATTCTCATACGGTGTCGTAATGATGTTAACCCTGTAYCGCACATTTGAAAAAGGCAGATTAATTTGTTTCACTGGCAAGCAGCATATCCGTGGTTAAAACTGAGTGAAGATACATTGCGAAAGCTGTAGCATAATATAAACGTAGTGTTCCCAATATTAATACAGAGGAAGGTTGTATATGAAATTTGTATATATGTGTACATAGTCAGAATGTAATCCTACAGGAAGGAAGCTATATTGTTTTTCAACATTCAAAATTAATTCAGAAAATCAGCCTTGAATTTTCTGCATTTTTCTGTTATGTCATGTTCTTCCTTCCTGTTGCTGACTGCTAGCTTTCATTCCCTCCACCTTGTCCTTTGCTGCAGTTGAAATACAAATTATTGCTTTAGTGAAATCATTTATCTTGCAGGTTTCACAAGTGTGTTCTTTGAAATGATTAGAGAAGTTGAATGTATGCACTTTAAAATAGCTGCTACAACATTGTCTCTTGCAAACAAAATGAATAAACTTGCCAACAAATGCTAACAAATCCTGAAAAGGAATCATTTGTAATTTCATAATGTAGTGTCAATATGCATATACTTTTAAGAACAAACATCCTGGAAAACGTGTTCATGTTTCAAACTATATGCATATCATATGTCAAAAGTAATTATCTTGAACACCCTATTATATAAATGAAATAGAATCATTTGCAATCCATTAGATTCATTATGATTAGTGACACTTGCAAGCTTTCGCTGCATTGAAACCATCAGTCATTTTTGGATAATTGAGATTTTCATCAATGTCATTTTCAACAGATGAAGTAACTAAACCAATTAAATGATCCTGTTATGTCTTAGAATGAAGGTGGATATGTTTTGATTATCTGCTGCCACAATAGTTGCCAGAATTGCTAGAGATGCCTGGAGCATCATGCAGCAATTCAGCTGCACAATGTGTGAATCATAGGTCCATTTCAAAGGTGTAAAGGTGTCTTTTGAGGGCAGCTTTACGGGTATGGTGCTTATTAGCACCCCAAGTTCATCACAAAGTTCAGCTGTATCACCATTAAAACCCCCTAAAGGCATGCTTGGAAAACACCTCTTTTTCTTGGTGCTGAAATGACATGTAGAAATCCTAGAAGTGTTACACAAGCATCAGACTGATTAAGCAGTGGATGGGCTAAACAAAGAGTTGTGTCAACCACACCAGGAAAGCTTTTGCACCTAGAGATATGTTGCCTGATATTCTTATCCTTTAAATAGTAAAATTCTGTCTCTGGTATATATTCAGACCTGCCTGAGCCCCTCAAAACAGTTTCAAGCCAATCTGAGATTTTATTCACTGTTTGAACACTATTTCAAGATGCTCTTGCAACTCTGGGAATTAGTTCTCAGCTGTAATGGAGTACAGCACTGAAGCAGACTCCATTACTGTGCCATAACATGCTTCTCACCGTGATTTTTGTAAGGACACTGCACCAGCACAAAAGTAGTAAGACTGATTTGTCATCCAGAATCTGGGGTAAGACAATAATTCCCTTTGAGTTAAGGAAGATCCTGCCAAGGATGATCAGCTTCCATGCTCTTCGTGTGTGCCCAGTGTTGGCCTCCCTGTGGCATTAGCATGGGAGGTAAGACTTTTCCACTATGGAGAACAAATAGGAAGACAAGAATATATTCTCAGTAAAGAAATAAAGCAGAAAATTATAGAAGAGCAGAAAGACAARTTTACTCCTGTTGATTTTCCAGTTAAAAAATCCTTTCATCAGTTCTGCTGCCTTCACTTACTGCATAGCAAGAATGAGAGTGCTTTACCAGGTTTGTTTTACATGGACTAATACTTGACTGATTTCAGACCTTTCAATATTTTTGTGTTTTCAACTACTAATTGCTTCTCTTAGTTCTGTGTGATCATCCTTGTATCATGCTGGGAGGCTTCATGTTTTCACTCATTCTGTACGCATGTTCTCATGCATTAAGCTCTCAGATTTAACAATAAGTTGTACGCCCAAAAGGCCCCACTATACAAGCAGAAAAGTTTACCTGATGTTCCATGAAACTCAATGTGGTGAGTTTTTAAATACTATATTATATAAAAAAGTTCCTCTTGTGCCAAATTTGATTTTGCCCACGCAGGGGGGTGCAGTCAGACCCTAAGCCACTTCTGCGTGCTAACCCAGTGGTCTTGGAGCAGTTCCTGGTCCTGTAAGTGAATACTCGTGAGTGGAATATGGATGGTGCACCTCAAAATTACATGATAGCGGAGACACAAGCCTGGGCCTGTCAAAGAAGAAATAAACCAGTTGCTGTTCCTCTTATCTGCCTCTCTCCCTGCTATTCAAAACCTACTTGTGTGATGTTTGTTGTATGAAGCTTCTTTCTGGATTTGATTTTTCCTTTGGAAAAAATTGATTTGTGAAGATGAATTAATGTAGGGCTCCCATAAACATCTCAACACAGTTCCCTGACGGGAACAGTACCTGTGAACTTTCCACCGCTCTTTCACCAAAATGGTGACTTACAGTCTGGTGAGTCCTTCCCCAGCAGTCCTTCCCCTGGCTTTGTGAGTTCTTCTTCCATGGGGAGGAAGGTGAGGAGATTTCTTCTACATATGCCATCCAGAATGTTGAAAATTTCTAAAAAAAACCATAATAAATTTTTAAAAAATCATAGGATAAAATGAAATATTTTATCTATTGCTGCCCCAGTTTATCCTGCCCAGTGTTTGCACTCTTTTTTTTTGTTATTGTAAAGTAGGAAACAGTGAGACCAGGGAGTTACGTAATGTGGTTAATACCAAAGTCTTGTGGTTATGAATCATTTCAGAAGTTTTAAAAATTTGATATAATCTATCCTGAGCTGCTTGTAAATTGTGTTAGTACCTCAGCAGAATTGGATCCTGAAGAGAAATATGAATGGTGGAGGAGTGGAGTGAGGCAATGGTGACAGCTGACAGAACAGTAACGAGTTTGTACTAAAACTTCACACTTACTTTCTCCTACTGTTCTGAAGTGATAGACATGTGATATCATATAAACAGCCAAGCAGCAGTGCAGTTATCACTGCTTCTCCCTTCCTGCAGTCACTCAGATTCTTTCTTTAGAGATGTTTTGTCCTTAAAATAAGAACCAACTGGAAAAAGGAAGAAGGGATACACTTTTTTTTTTTTTCTTTTAGTTTGCACCATCTAGGTGGATTCTTCAGATACACCTCAGGCATTTTGTTAAAAAACTTTATTACTTGGTATGTAATTAACATATACTTTGGAATAATTTCCTCCTTAACGGGACTTTCTCTTGGATTTTTGTGTTCTGTGATGCTTCCTTCTGTCATACTCATATTTTCCTACAAGAGTATGAATTTTGTACTGAGACAACACTTGTACAACTGTTTAGAGTGGTTTAATGCAAAACCAGCCTGCCTGCAAGTTGCCACTACACCCTGGTGTTGATCTTTACTGCCAGGCTGTCTATTGCCAGAATCGGTAAATTTTATGTTCAAGTAATGTTTCTTTGGAGCTTCAGTTTTATCCTAATCCTAACTTCTGAATTTATTGAACTGAGTGGGATGTCCTGAGTTTATTCCCCAGAGCTGAGTGCAGTATGGAAACCTGTACTGGAAGCAGAAAGCCAGCAGGTGGCATTGACTGCATTGGGAGCGACTGCCGGAGGGGGAGACCTCACAGGCAGCAGCTCTTGGAACTGGCAACGGGTCTCTCTCATAAACTTACAGGTCGTGTGTGATAATGCAACAGCGGTTTGATACATACTTCGTGGATGTCACTCTCTTCTATGGCAAGACTGAAATTACCCTTTAAACAAAAGAAACCTGAGGTCAAAAAGTAATAGTCTTAATAGTAGGACTTGAGGAAATTCATAATCATCTTTTTTTTTTTTTTTTCTGTATGCTAGGGAAATCTATATATTTATCTTTCAGATGGTAACACAGTAATTTCAAGAATAACTATAAACCCAAAATAAAATAATGGCTACCGTGTTAACCCATACATTTCTCACCCTTCCTTTTTTTGTCACAGAAGAAACTTATTTTCAAATGTTGTTTAAAAAGATGCCACAGAGTGGCAGAGTTTTTTGTTTTTGTGGGGGAAACATTTCTCTTCCCTTTCTGCCTTTTTTTTTTTTTWGTCTGTGTGTATGTTAAATTTTGCTTTTCTCAATTCTTGATTCTCTTTCTCTTTTGAGTTTGGATTGTATTTTTATCATCCTTTCATATCTTTCATGCTGCCTCACTGGATTTCAAGCTGGGTAGTTGTAGTTCATGTATGCATACTTCTTGTCTTCTGAAGTTTTGTTTCAAGTCAAAGAATAAGTTATAACTGCAAGGAAGGTTTGCTTTTTAAAGAAAATTGATCTATAGCCTGTTTTTAACCATAGGTTCTGGTTTTCATTTAAATCTTTATTCATGACTCATTGAAATGCTTCTTTTACTAGTAACTACTTTCTGCATAACCAGGCTTTCTGTCATCAATCATATTGTCTGTTCAGCCAGAAGGGAAAAATGTAAAGAATGATAATATTGCAGTAGCACCGATGTGCATTCTCAGAGCTTTTATAGGGTAAGTGTCAGCACTGATGCACTTAAACATCGTCTATTGCAGCAATACCGAAAAGTGGAGGAAGAAGACAGCCAAGTTAGTTGACATTTATGTATGTATCTTATGCATGATCAACTTAGTATTTGCTCCCAACTGAAAGCAAAAGTATATAAAGGAGAAGATTATGTAAAGTGGAGATTACCACTCTAAGCACGTCAGTTACTAATCTAAAATTATGAATGGAAGACTACCTTTCTGTGAGGAAGGACAGAAAGACTGATGCAGACGTAAGAATTCATTGTGTACTTTTCCAGATGATTAACTTATCACTTTGAAGGAGAGATGGAGCTGGGAAGAAATAAGTTCTTGAAGCAGCTCAACGAAGCAGCTCAATTACAACTCACCTCAGATTCTTATCTCCTCGGGTTTGGTGTTTGCTTTTATTTTTAAATATAGTGATGTCAGTAGCAGACTGGTTTCAAGCATACCCTGCCTCTACCTGCTATACAACTTGTTGTGTGTTGTGATTAGTGATTAATATTGGAGAACCTGAGACTAAACTACATCTCTCCACCAGCTTCGCTGTTACATGATTAATACCAGTTATGAATTCTGCATAGCTCCTTTCAAAGAGCTCGGGTAAATCAGATCATTCACCACAAATTTATCAGCATTGTACTGCCCAGTGTGGCTCACTTACTGTAAATATTTCCAAAAGAATATAAAAAGGTCTAATGAGGCCATGAAAACTAACTTGTAAAGCACTGGAAATTAGATCAGCTAGGCACTTTACAATAATATGTGGAATGGGAAGTRCGGAAAGCTTGGGCGCTTGATCTGGGAGTGTCAGAGGGATGACCTATCGGTTTGGTTGTTAGAGCCAAGCATGGATGGAGATCAGGTGGGCAAAATATTTCCCTTATATTGCCAGAGGTACAAGTATTTTCTTCATACTGGGTTCCAGAAATTAGACAGAATAAGGCAGATATATGRACTCTCTGAGTAGTGATAAAGACAGATTGGTGAGTTCATCTGTTAATTCTCCTATTTACCTTAAGCACCTATTTCTGAAAGGGATGGACTGYCTGCTGAAAGTACCCATCTCTTCAAGATGACTAGCTTAAACTATACAGATATCTTTTGGGTGGCCACAGCAGCACTGAGTGACTTTGTGACGAACGGGAAGTTTAAACAGTGGAAAGACAAGGAGAGGTAACACCAACCACAGAGTGATTCATTACAGCTAAATGGAAAAAAGATTTTGTAACCTTCTCTAATCTTTTTAAAAAACACTCTGTTAAATGTTATGCACTGCTACTCTTTTTCAGTGTGTGCTTTTCAAATAGTAGATTACCTGACATAATTGGTTTATGGTTGCTCCAGTGGTATGAGGGATATTCTCAATTCCAGGTGTTTTTTAGTGGTGTGTTTGTCTGAGGAAGCGCACAGGTGTCTGTGAGGGGTAGCAAGAGGCAATCTGTTCAGAGGCCAGCTCAGCTCATGGTGAGGAACCTGACAGACCTGTGCGCTCTTTAAGAGGGACTAAAATGTAGGAAGCACAGAAACTATCCAGACAAGTTCGAGAATGTCACTTGGTGGCTAGGCTACTGCCGAGGAGGAAGCACATATGAAAGTGTGTAAGAGGCTTTCTGAGAAGCTGACAAGTGGGCAGATGCATCTGAGCATGGTGAAGAAAGAAGGGAAGACAGTGCTGATGAGTAATCCCACTTGAATCCCACTTGAGTCTTTCATGGCACCAAAACCAACAAAAAATGTCACGATACTACCAAGTACCACAGTTCTGTTAAACAGATTTGAAAAGAATTATGTCAAAAAGGCTTCTAATGGTGGCACATTTTGAGTCATTTAACATAAATGATTACAGTATCAAACATACAAAGTGGTTATTGGAAAACGTGTCTGAATGACTTGAGTTAATAATTGCATTGTTATGAAAGCTTCATAATGTGGTGCTCTTCATGCTGTCACAGCTATTGCCTATGCACATACAACATTCTGCACAATAAAACTAGTGTGCTGCTTAGAGTGACAAAGCTGAAGACTTTTTTTCTCCTGACATTACAGGAAAAGCTACTTGATAAAACAGAAATCAAGTCAGAAGAAAGAAGCGGTTATGTGGCTGGGTTTCCAGTTGCTACAGTGGTTGTGCTCAACCTAGCTACATTTTTAATGAAAGAACAGGTGCCATCAGGTGCTTGAGAGAAAGATGGCTGCATGCTGGACTACAGATAAATCCAGAAATGTTACATACTACCTGCTGGAGATTTGCTGCAGGGCAGCAGATATTTCTTCACCACTGAAATTATTGTGGTAGGACAGAGTTTGTTGCTAGCTTTCCTCCTCATCAGTGAATCAAGTTGTGCTTGCACCACTTCTGCATTGCGTCCAGCTGAGTTCATATTGACAGAAAGTAAATGTTTTAAAACATATCTGGGAGCTTCTAATTTCCAGCAATATTACCAAACTGCCCATATTTTCCTTAGAYAGACTTCGTTTGTTTCAGCATCTGGATGATTCAGCCAATCTTCAGCAAAAGTTGGTTGGCTGCGTTTTTTTATTTAGTTATCTGAAATTGCTTCAAAGGAGATGCAAAGTCTGATGCTGACATACCATCATAATATTGGCAGTTTTAGAGCCAGACACAAGCTATGTTCCTGTTAGAGACCTAGTGCAGCCTTCTGTTTCTGATTGAGTTTGACCCTTGCAACAGCACATTTCATTTCTTGTGCAAGGTGAGCACACATCTGAGAAGCTCATAGTACTGTTGGTATCTCCCATAGCAGACCCCACAGCACAGAAGGCCTCATGATGTTCTCTCTGCTTCTGTCACTAGCCATGTCTGACAGAACTGTGAGGACATCTTGCTTTTTCCAGTCTCAGTGGGTCAGTATTAACCAACAGCCTTGACAGTCTCAACATGCCTTGCACTCACCACTGGTGGTTGTTCCAATACACAGTCACCTGGAGCTGATGTAAGTCCTGTTTTGATTCGCACATGAAGAGATTACAATATGAAACACTATCAGTCCAAAGCAAGAGGTTCACCTACAGATGGCCCCAAAACTCTTCTAAAAAAAAAAACTTTGTACGTGCTTTTGGAGGTGGTTGTTGATGTGGTCTGCTCATGTAATCTACACCAGTTCAGGATGTTCAAGAATGCTGCCTGAGATGCACAGCAGTTCCACACATCCTGAACAGCATCACTTCTTTCCCTGTAACAAGTAATCAACAGTCACTGCCACAAGTAGGTCCATAGTCTGCTGGCCACTATACGTGAAAACATAAAAAGAAACTAAAGCCAAAGACTGATAGGGTTGCTGCGTAAAACTCTGGGGTTTCAATTCCCAGGGAGAATTTGCTGTTAGGTATTTGATTTCTCTGTAGCTTTTAGAAAGTTCTGAAATCATTCTTTCTCCACAACGAAAACTGGGATTTTGTTCTTGCYAATAAACTATAGCAGTGTCTTGGGAGTCAGTGAGATAAGCACTGTTAATACTTTGTGCCATTTACTCATTGATGACACCAGCACACTTACCAGGTAGACCTGCTGATCACTTCCTTCCTGATGTAGAGGACATGAGATCCAGTCCACCCRGCTTGCACCTGTGTTTTAGATCTAGTGAAACAGTCTTGCAAAATGTCTACCTTCCCTGAAGAATCAGTGGGGAGAGGTATGTGCATTGGAACACCATGGGTAAAACTTCTCCACCTCAGAACAGTTACTAGCAAAGTAACTTACTGGCATATTCTGCCTTACTTCTTTCAAGATGTAGTTCTCCTTTCTGAGACCCACCAACTTCACATGTAGAGGATCTCTATTGGGTCCTGGCATTTTGATGGACAGGAAGAGGAGGTCTAAGCATTAGAGAGGAAAAATCAAGAGCATTAGAATAGGACATGGATCATTACTGGTCCCTTCTTCCCATTGCTGGAATAGAATGATCATGCAGCTAGAACTGCTCAGGTTTTGGTTCATACTGAGGCAATGCTGAGCTACGCAAGGCAGAACAGTGTGATACTAGTACTGCACATATGTCAGTAATAGCCATGCCTAATAATATCAGTTTTCCTCAGTATCATTTAGAATCATACTACTACCATAATGCTGATACACAACACAGGAGAGTTTGGCAAGAGAAGAGGGGAAGTTCTCTACAGCTCTGATGAATGGGGACAAGTGATGTTAATCCTGTAAAGAAGTCTGCACCGTTAATTCCATTGAGTGTCCTCAAGATTGTTTTTTATGTGCATTTCCATGACGCCCACTGGTTTATCTGAGGACTTGTAGTAGCATACTCCATTTAAGAGTAATGAATCACAGAGTAACAGGACATTCTCATAGTATTGTGGTGTGGCACAATTACACCTCAGTTCAGAGGTTAATGAGTTCTTTCCTCTGAAAGCTTATACAGGTTTCAAGAGGCATACCCCAGAGCAACTAACACGGTTGTTTAATGATTGCAAAACTGGGTCTTTGCGTCATTGTCGGGTCTATTTGAGATATTCCACCAGTGCCTCTTCTAAATCCGTGTAGAAAGGGTTTCTCAGGTTACCAGGTGGATTAATGGCATATTTTGACTTCTTGAAGTCTTACCATATTTTTTTTATATGCATTCACATAATTATTTTTCTGATTGGCTAGCATCCATCTCATTTGACTCTCTGAAAGTATATTTTGTTGGTTCTGCTAGCTGCTTATAAACCCATATTCCCACTGCCCTTCTTCCCAGGAACAAGTGCCCAGCCATGTTCCACAGGCCAGCTGGCAGCACCTCATGAAATGCTCCTACTGCAAGGACATTACTCACCAGAAAACAAAGGCTGGGGTTTACACTTAACAGCAAGGAATGGTGGATATTCTCTTCTGGTTTTGCAGGAGGAGGAAGAGTTGATGATCATCAGCGGTTCATCTTGGGGGCGCTCGCAAGCCATGTGAGGGACAACCAGGGGATCAGGCCCAGCCAGCATGGGTTCATGAAGGGCAGGTTCTGCTTGACCAACCTGATCTCCTTCTACGACCAGGTGACCCGCCTAGTGGATGAGGGAAAGGCTGTGGATGTGGTCTACCTGGACTACAGTAAAGCCTTCGACACTGTCTCCCACAGCATCCTCCTAGAGAAGCTGGCGGCTCATGGCCTAGACAGGTGTACTCTGCGCTGGGTTAAAAACTGTCTGGATGGTCGGGCCCAGAGAGTTGTGGTGAATGGAGCGAAGTCCACTTGGTGGCCGGTCACGAGCGGTGTCCCCCAGGGCTCAGTTTTGGGGCTGGTCTTGTTCAATATCTTTATTAACGATCTGGACGAGGGGATTGAGTGCTCCCTCAGTAAGTTTGCAGATGACACCAAGCTGGCCGGCAGTGTCGATCTGCTCGAGGGTAGGAAGGCTCTGCAGAGGGACCTGGACAGGCTGGATTGATGGGCTGAGGCCAACTGTATGAGGTTTAACTAGGCCAAGTGCCGGGTCCTGCACTTTGGCCACAACAACCCCATGCAACSCTACAGGCTGGGGGAAGAGTGGCTGGAAAGCTGCCTGTCGGAAAAGGACCTGGGGGTGCTGGTTGACAGCCGGCTGAATATGAGCCGGCAGTGTGCCCAGGTGGCCAAGAAGGCCAACGGCATCCTGGCCTGTATCAGAAATAGTGTGGCCAGCAGGAGTAGGGAAGTGATTGTCCCCCTGTACTCGGCACTGGTGAGGCCGCACCTCGAATACTGTGTTCAGTTTTGGGCCCCTCACTACAAGGAGGACACTGAGGTGCTGGAGCGTGTCCAGAGGAGGGCAACGAAGCTGGKGAAGGGTCTGGAGAACAAGTCTTACGAGGAGCGGCTGAGGGAACTGGGTCTGTTTAGTCTGGAGAAGAGGAGGCTSAGGGGAGACCTTATCGTGCTCTACGACTACCTGAAAGGAGGTTGCAGCGAGGTGGGTGTTGGTCTCTTCTGCCAAGCAACTAGCGATAGGACGAGAGGAAATGGCCTCAAGTTGCACCAGGGGAGGTTTAGATTGGACATTAGGAAAAATTTCTTTACTGAAAGAGTGGTTAAACATTGGAACAGGCTGCCCAGAGAAGTGGTGGAGTCACCATCCCTGGAAGTATTTAAAAGACGTGTAGATGAGGCGCTTAGGGACATGGTTTAGTGGGCATGGTGGTGTTGGGTTGATGGTTGGACTTGATGATCTTAGAGGTCTTTTCCAACCTTAATGATTCTATGATTCTATGATTCTATGATCCAAAATTGCTGGATTGCAGTTTTGTGTAGATTTTATAGGTGGGAAGCCCTGTGGACTCGCTTCTAACTTATAAACTCAGCAGAAAACACCAAGCTCTAGCTTACCCAGCTATGTGCTAGAAGAGTGTTTCTAAAGTCCAAGGATCGTGGCTTTACAGCCTGGTAACTGGCAGAACCTGCACGTATTAGATGACTCTTGTTTTGGTCAGACGACATCCAAGGCCCTTACCCCGCCCTGGCTCCTTGTGTTGTTCCGGTACCGTGATCCCCCAGGCAGAGGTGTCCCAGGCACATCGCTGGGCTCTGTGGCTGGATTACAAAGTGACACTGCTGGGGTGGAAGTGCCTCCATGACACTTCAGCTGTAGCCTTCTCTGATGGCAGCAGCTCAGGGAAACATTGGCATGAGGAGACAGCCTGGTGGCTAACAGCCTGTTAGCTGCTGGCAGAAAAGCCAGGATGCTTTGATCAGGCTCCCACTGGCTCATGCAGTGTGGGCRTGCAGGAACAGAGGTGAGCTGAGAGCTTTTTCCCAGGAGCTATTTCATGAGGAGCTAGCCACTGCAGAAATAGAGGATGTATTGCTTTCTTGTTAGATTATTATTCTGTCTGATCAGACAGGATCTGATTAAACAGATTTTATTCCACCTGATAACAACAAAAGAGCACTTCTTTTTAACCGAATTCCTTTGCAAGCTCTGTAAGCAGTAGTAAAAGAATAATTCTAGAAGAAAACTAATGGAATTAGATTTTGTTATACTTAGTAATAGAGATATTCTGATTTGGGGTGACTTCAGAGACCAATTCAACTTCTGCAAGTGCAATCTGTGGTTTTGGTCTACAAAGACTCTCCTAAAAATGCTTTTCATTTTTCCCTAGCATTTCATCTTCACCATTACTCTGTGTTCCTGCTTATTTCAGCCACCTCTGTTTATCAGCCAGCAATGGTTGCTTTTYTTTGACCCACCAAATTTTGTTAGCTTACTTCAGAGACATCCTTTTGAGCTGCCTCTTTTGTTTCTTTGTCTTTTTATCTATTTCTCTCTTACACTCTCTTAACTTCTTTGTAATTTTAAATAATAAATAAGCAAATCATTATGAGTTACACATTTCCTTCTTCTCCCATTCTCCCTTGCGTTGTTTTGTCTTGACTTATAATGGCCTGAGTTTTGCTATTGAGCTGTTTCTCTTTTATAAAACCTAAGATTTTGCTGGTTTTGTCTCAGTTTTGCAGAATTCTCAGAGTTCCTTCATTTCTTCTACCTGGTTCTAATCTTGCTCTAATGCTTCACATGCAGATACTGCTGTTGTGAGATGATTTCGTAAATTATTCTTATATTTATACAGAGTGTGCTGTCAGAGGAAGCTGCCATCAACACTGCTCAGGTATTTCAACAAAAAGTCCCTGCTTTGGCACAAAGACTGTCTCGTGAATCAGAGGACTGTGTCCATTCCATGTGTATGATATGGGTCTTAGAATGAGGCTGTCGAGGTGAGGTGGTTGCATGGTGGGAACCTTCTTAAACTGCAGATGCTCTGTCTGTGGGCAGACACCAGGCTTTGTAAGAGTTTTTGTTACCTAAATAAGCTTTAAAGCTGTTTAAAGCTTCTGGAAAGTGATTGTAATTGCAGCACAACTTTGGTTTAAGTCAGTGGTTCTCAAACCTTACACTCTCTAAACTCCTTGTGCCAGAACTTGTCTGGCAACAAGTCAAATAAGTCAAGCRTTGGGATCATCAAAAACAGATTAGATCAAGTCTAGAAACCTGGAAAAATTACACTGAACTTTCTGGTGCTCAGTGAGTTAGTTTTCCCATCCACAAACATAAAAATAGTACTTCACTGAACAGATGAAAAGAAAACAGACAATGAGGAGATGAACCATGTGCCATATGATACCAAACTGCTCCTTCCTTAAAGGGGAGTAAGAGCTACTTACGAAGAGCTCTTTGTTCAGCTATTGCTGAGGAGCCACGCACTAAATCCATGATAAGTCGTAAGTTGTGACCATCTGTTGTCACGCAAAAGGTGTGACATAAATTGTGCAGAGATATTTTGTTCATCACCTTATGTGTTGCCTAAAATTTTAGGAAGTTGTAACTAATCCAGTAGTAACTTTTGCTGATGTTACTCTTCTCAGGGAGAGTTAGTAGGTAAAATTTCAAGGGAAGGGGGAAGTTTGAGATAAAAAAGACTGGCAGTTTTCAAGAGCCATTTGTCTGAAGATATATTTCTCCTTTGAAAAGTTCTAGGGGTTAGGGGGAAAGATTGTTAGTAATTAGGAAAAGTGCCTTTTTACAGATAGAAATGTTTTTTAGGGTAACTGTAGASGGTAGCAGTAGAGCTAAAGCAGGAGAGTGCCTGGTGACTTATGTTGCACAACTTGTTTACGGGACAGGCTCCACCAGCCTGTGCACTGACATTTCGTGCTTCCACAGCAGAGCCAGAGGACAGTGAGAGAGACACCAGGAGCAGCAGATGAGTCATCTTGGTGTTCCTCATTGCGGAAAAGCCTCTTCCTAAATTTGTTTCTTCATTTGCTCCATTCACAATACACAGGCAGTCACCCGGTTAGGTTAAGCTTTGGGAAAGGAGGCTGGTATGACAAGGCTAGGGAGAAAATAAAGCATGGAGCTTGTGAAGATTCCCCTTTATTTCCAGTTGCTTTTATCATTTTGGGGAGAGGAAGTTTTTTTCCAGTGGGTAGCCTTTTCACAAGAATCTGCTGGTTTTCATATTGCAAAATTTTAGAGGGGGTTTCCACAGAAAGAAGATATGAAGACGAAAGAGGAAGAATTGCTATAGGAAGAGGTTTTATTAAAAAATATGGCTGAAGGATTGTTTATCACACATTTGAGTAAACATTAGTGGTGTACTGACAGAAGATGTGTCACTGGATTTACTTGGCATATGATACTTCTGCMAAGCAGAGTATGAAATGAAAGCAGCATGTATTTTTATGCTATTGTTTAATAACATATAAAGGCTCTAGCTTATAATAGTGGTTTTTTATTTTCCTGTTTGATAGATTAATGCAATTTATTGCYATGGAGTATTAGAACTTACACTGTGTTTTATGCGATGATAGCATGTCTTAGGTAACACAGATCAGCCTTCCCAAGTATTCAAGAGAAATCATGAATGAACGAATCAGCATGCAAGGCAAATGTCTTCTAGTCTGTCTCCTGCAGCCTTCTTTCCTCTGAAACATACATCATCTCCCTCCTTGCTTGCCAGGACCAAAAAGCAGGCAGCTACTTTCTTGTTAGCAGTAAGGCAGAGCACTGAGAACCACCATCACATCTTTCCTTGGCAGAGAGAAAATTACTTTGTCTGGAGCCCAACTTTCCCCTCTTCTGCTGTGTGCAAGTCTGGTGCTTCACAAGCAACATTCACCGCCTTGTGTGATTCTACACCTACCTCAGTGCTCCTGTGTGGTTTTCCATAAATGATCATATACATCTACTTGAAGCAGGAGAGCCTCCGCAGGCGGTGATGCCATCTCAGTCCCAAGCGGGTCAGAAGCCAGGACATGAGGGGTGCACTTGAGGGTCTAAAGTGGGGAGAGACAGCTAAGAAGCACAAGAAAGAAGAACAAGGCTACTAAGGTGCTGATTTCACTAAGTGCACAATGAATGTATTTGCTGAAGGCTTCACATCCTTTTGGAGAAAAGTTCCTGAGACTGGTTGGGAGCATACTGGATGGATCAAAACATGAACCCTTTCAAGAGTCCAGGTAGAAGTTGTGGAGTCTAAAGATTCAGAAATGAGCTTGTTCAGTGCACCTGATTTTGTGCTGTCAGACTTTTTCTTCCCTAGAACTCCCAAGAGTTTGTATTTTCTATCTGTTCAACACAAGAAATTTTCTTACAACTGAGGAATAGGTGAAGCAGTTCACTGGCAGCTCCTTGCCTTGCCTGTCGTTCTGTTAAGATAATGACAGGAAGTAGATGATCGTGAGCAATTACACTCATCAGTGACARCATTTAGAAATTACATTTTTTGCTATTAACTTGCCATTACATCGCATGGTTTCTGTGATGAGGTCTTTCATCTTGTACAACGTCAGCATCTTCCCCCTGATCTATGGCTCCTGCCCTTCAATTGTCAGTCTCGTCACAAAATAGTCAGCTGATGAACAAAATATCTCTGTAAAATTTATGTCACACCCTTTGTGTGACAACAGATGGTCGTGACTTACCATGGATTTAGTATGTGGCTCCTCACCAACAGCTGAAAACAGTATAGTAAAGAAGACATGAAGAAATTGTGTTTTTTGCTAGCCATTTGTAGCTTTGTTGGTTTTTTTTAAATTCTTTTTTCATGTTTCTGTGGGTTTAGTTTTGTATGATATTTATTCTCTGTGTAACAATCATTGCTATAAATGCTGCCCTCCTGTAGCTTTTCTGCAATGTTTTCATCCGTGCGCTTACGGATAAAGTAATTTCAACACAAAACTCCTTTCATAAGTTTACCCACATGTGGTTCTGCTCTGTATGCCAGATAGCTGCTCTGTGGCTCATGGTGGCACTCAAAACCCCAAGCTGGAGTGTATGTGATAAAAGGCAGGAACCGTAGTGTGTTTTTATGTTTAGGATTGCAACAGAAAAAATGAAGAGACAGTTGTGAAAGCTGCTGTTCAGAACAAGGACACCCTGACGCACATGTATCCTAGGCTTGGGGACTGACCCCTTCATAGCAAAGAGCCACCCTGAAACTCAGGGTATCTGGATAGCCAGGACAAGGGATTCAGGCTCAAACAGTGAAAATATGAGACAGATTACAGCTTTAACCCTGAATTCTGGGCAGAGTACGTGAAGTGAACAATTTCATTATTCATGGAGACAAAGTTGGTCTGTCTGTATCCCACGCACACTCTGCAAGTGTGCCATCCCCACACCATTCTCTCCTTTACCACTTTCTTTAGTTCATACTTCTGTAACTGCAAAGGAAATGATCTTCAGCTATTGCAGACAGGAGAATGGGGATTGTAAATTGTAATGGGCTTCCTGCTATGTATGGGTTGGGCAGATTGAGCCATCTGAGGCAAATAGCATTACTTGATCATCCTTTCWTTTTCCCCACCAAAATCTGTTAGTGCTCAGAATACCAGTGCTTGAGTAGAGAAGAAAAAAAAAGGCAGGGAGAGTGTGCCTTTGTTTCCTCCTAATGCATCTGTTCCTTCTGCTTGCTTACAGCGAGGGGCATGCCCATCTGACAGCATCATCAATATGACCTTTCTCTATAAGCAGGCAGAAGGAACAGATGCATCAGAAGGAAATGGAGACTTTTTTCCATATAAGCATTGCTGTTCTGGATACTAGCAGATATGAATTAAAAAAGGTGCCCTTGTGCAGTTTGCCTGTGTGTGGGCTCACATCACCCTTAGCACTGCTGAGAAGGATATGCCTGAGTTAGGTAGAAACAGGCCATCTATAGTAGCACAGAAGTTGTCAGCAGTGAGCGCACTAATTTTTCATGGTAAGAATCCTCTTGTTCTGCCTATGGCTTTCCGTTATCAAACTAACTTAGGAAGCCAGGTGTACAAATGGGATTTTGGTTTTGTTTTGTTTGCCTGCTCTTTTTACGCAGAACTTCATGCAGAGAACAACAATGGAAGATACATTTAGCAGTTTGACATTCTTTCCTTTGGATTTTCCCAGTGTTCATTTGATGGCATTAAAAATGAATGGGATGACTAAATGGTTTACAATTTTACATATTCAGTTAACGTGAAAGCAATTACTAATGTGTATAATTATCTCCAGAATTACTTGGATCATGCAAATGGCATTCAAACCAATTGTTTTTAACTCTTTTCCAGGAGATGTGTCATTACATAATTCATAGTAAGAATAGTACCCTACAATCTGAGCTCAATATTATTGCCCTTTCAGAATTTGCTTCTCAGATTATCCTCCTGGAGAGTGATAACTTTCTATTTCAACCAGTTTTTAGAGTGCTTCCAGATCTCAGCAGGGGACTGGGTATTGAATACAGCTTATCTCTATCACTTTAATGTGAGTCTCAGACGTAACACCACTGGGATCAATGCTTAATCCATTATCCTCTGAATTAAGAGGACCATACTGAGACCAGTGAGTGGTTTGACCTCACATGACCCAGCCCTAGTCAGTGAGAGAAGGTACAGAGAAAATGGTCAAGCATAAGAAAAAGGAGCTTAGATTAAAATGCAGGAAAGATGGATCAGTGGTGAAGGCCAAGAGGCAGAGAGGAGTGTGGTTCATGGGTAGGGTTAAAGAAAGTGACTGTTGGGTGGAAGAAGGAATGGGGACGAGGTATCATCTGGACGGTACAGCAAACACTAGAATGAAGTTCTACCTGAAGCTGGTGTAAAAACTGTTGTAGTTTTTAATAACTATGAGAAGTAGCTGAAGCATAAGCTGCACTTCACTTTCCATACTTTCCATCATTGCAACAGTTAATAATAAAGGTTGTTTGGCTGTGGTTGCCAAACTACAAGGAAGAAACACCACAGGTGCAAACTTCAGCTACATCTAATTTTCTGGCAATGGGGGGGCAAGGGGTCTCACTGRCAAGGGGTGTGTTGTGGGCTGGCCCTGGCCAGCAGCTGAGCACCCACACAACTGCTCTCTCAGTCCCTCCACCCCCAGCAGGACAGGGCAGAGAACAGGAAGAACAAAAGCAAAATTCATGAGTCGAGACACAGACAGTTTAATAGGTGAAGGAAAGAGAAAAAAGCAAACAACAAGCAGGAAATCACGTATCATCTCCCACAAGTAGATTGATACCCAGCCAGTCTCTGAGAAACCACCACCAAAGTCAATCCCCTCCCTTCTTCTTCTTCTACCTCATTTTGCATTGCTGAGCACAGTGTCTTATGGTATGGAATATCCCTTTGGCAAGTGCAGGTAAGTTGTCCCGCCTGTGTCCTCTCCCAAAGTCTTGCCCACCCCCAGCCTACTCACTGCGGGGCAGAGTGGGAAAGAGAGAAAGCCTTGATGCTGTGCAAGCATCAAGCAGTAGTCAAAACACTGTGTTATTAGCACTGTTCTAGCCACAAATCCAGAATACAGCATTGTATAGGCTGCTATGAAGAAAGTTCACTCCATCCCAACCAGACCCACTGCAGTGTGCAATCCCATGGTGTGGTGGTTTAACCCCAGCCAGCAACTAAGCACCACAGAGCCGCTCACTCACTCACCCTGGTGGGATGGGGGAGAGAATCAGAAGAGTAAAAGTGAGAAAACTCATGGGTTGACATAAAGACAGTTTAACAGGTAAAGCAAAAGTTGTGCACACAAGAAAGCAAAACAAGGAATTCACTCCCTACTTCCCATTGGCAGGCAGGTGTTCAGCCATCTCCAGGAAAGCAGGGCTCCATCACACATAAGGGTTACTTGGGAAGACAAACACCATCACTCCAAACGTCCCCTCCTTCCTTCTTCTTCCCCCAGCTTTATATGCTGAGCATGACATCATATGGTGTGGAATATCCCTTTGGTGAGTTGGGGTCAGCAGTCCCAGCCATGTCCCCTCCCAACTTCTTGGCACCCCCAGCCTACTCGCTGGTGGGGTGGTGTGAGAAGCAGAAAAGGCCTTGACTCTGTGTAAGCACTGCTCAGCAATAACAAAAACATCCCTGTGTTATCAACACTGTTTTCAGCACAAATCCAAAACATAGCCCCATACGAGCTACTATGAAGAAAATTAACTCTAACCCAGCCAAAACCAGCACACATGGTACCCAAGCAAGGCAAGCAGAGCAGGTCCAGTGACAGCCAGCAGTCAGTGGTTACCAGACAACTGTGAAGAGCAACACAGGTTCAGCATCACGCCAGGAAGTCAAGTCAGTGGGTCAGGGTTATTTCAGCAAGGTACACAGACAGGCACAGGTAAAAAATGTCAGGCAAAAGCCAAGGGCAAGGCCACCAAGGCATGATTTGTTACCATAGCTGAGGACATGAATGTAATTTCCCTTTTCCTCTCCCGAACTTGCACACCATTATGCTGGACTGCTAGGTTATCAGCAGACTCGCAAGCAACACCAGATGACTCTGATCTTTACCAGGTAAGTCATCTTGGAAACACTGTTCAGTGAGAATAGGCAGTGACACAGGACACTTCTTCGAGTAACAGATGTTTTATTTAGCCACAGGAGTCCAGTAACCAAAAGAGGAAAACAAGGTACTTGTTGCCCCACTTGGACCTTTGCCAGTTTTCCTAAAGATTTTGGTAGATTCAACTTACCCCAACTCTTTCTGGTGGCAGAGGTGCAAATGGCTTCTCTGCAGGCCCTGCCTCTTGCCTTGTTTTCCTCAAACTCTCCTGAAGTACCAGAGCTTTATTTAAGCTTTTTCACCTTGAGGGGCCCTGGCTCTCTTATCAGCTACATATGCTGCATCCTGCCTGGAGAAGGATTTGAAAAGCTGTTGATTTGGGAGCTATTCACCCATTTTAGAATCTGTCCCTTTGCATTTCATCTCTGTTGTATTGTATTGTACCCCTAGCTGCCATCTTTGAAAATTGTGGGCTGAGCAGACTGTATTGTATGAACAGGAGTGGACCTGGTAACACTAGAGGAAGCCATCAGTAGAGGATTTTCAGAAGACTTCAGGACTTGCTGCTGGTCCCCTGGACACCTCCCACTTTTTAAAAGAGGCAGAAAGGAACCCGGAAAAGTCGGGAATTTTCAACAAAGTTTTTTTATGGAAATGCAAAGGCAAAAACATTTATTCGGGATTGACAAAGTAGGTGTAAACTCTTTCATTCAAGGAAATGCCATCAAGCCAAGGCATCGCTAGCATTACTTTATAGATGTAACTTTTTAACCCTCCGAAATCAACTTTTGACCTGTTTGAATCCAGGGATCATAACACTTCTGTAGCAAAGATTGCCAGACTAAAAATTATGGCAACTTACGGGTCTATGAAGGAGGAAGTGTACCCTTGTATGACTCCTGGGAGTCTGGGGTGGGAGAAATCTGGCCTCAAGCTGTTGGGATGCAGCAAATGACAGTGGGGCCTTCGGCAGAAGGGTTGGAGACCTTCCACGCTGAACAGAACAGGCAGAATGCAATAATGAAAAAACTTTTACATAATGAAGATAAAACAGAGATTCCCAGAATGGATGTGGTCCCCAAAGAATATAATCCATCTAATGGAGAAAATATATACTCCAGCACAAGTTTGTATACACATACATGAGCATATGTTGAACTGATTAAACACAGTTCAGTTAGTTTATTCTAGTTTTGCTTTGTTACGTGTGCAAATGGAAAAAATATGGCATCTGATAATAAATCAACAGGCAACTGAAAGTTACCAGACATCAAAGGATTTTTGAAGGCTGATAAAATATTTCCCTCTCCTAGAAAGCGGCTGATCCTTCAGCAAAGGACCAGACCTCTTGATTCGAATTCCAGATCCAGTTATGGGACCACACTAACTTGTATTTCTTTGGCTACAATGGACCTAAGGGATAACAGCCACAGATCCAGTCCTGACGGGAGAGTGACATAAGGCAGAAGTTTTGAAATCTGTGGCCTGTTCCGCTCTCACTCACTCTAAATGTGTAATTACCACAATTCAGTGAGCTGCTTGTGGTTTTGGAACGAAGCTAGTAAAGGTGAAGTTGTGAGAATGATACGTGTTTTCATATCATTTAATTTAATATACGCTTTGTATAAGTGAAGAAAAGAAGGATTCTGTTGAAATACGCTACTACAATATTTCATTCATACCCTGTTTCATGCCCTGAATTCTTTTTATTTGAATAGAGTTTATGTCCTTGCTATCTAAAATCACTAGTACAAAAATCCTGTAAAGGAATTTCTTTCTTCCCTCTCTTCCCTTCAGTATCACAATTGCCAGAAGAAATTGTTAGACCTTTGGAGTGGACAACTTAGTGGGCACAGTGGGTTGTTACTGAGACACTTCGAGGAAAAAATAGAAAGGAATGGATACTTGTGCTGTAATCGTTAGAGAAGGACAGCTGGGGAAAATCTTAATGAAGCATCAGGACATGACTTTTAGGTCAAAGACCAGAGTAAGACTCATGTATCTGCCTTCAAGAGAGAGGATAAAAACCAGTAGCTTCTGAAAGATGGATCTTACTGGTCTGCAAAAGCCAAACAATGCTACAGACCTATACAGCCATGCCGAAAACTCAGCAGTCCTCCTAGCTCAGCAAAGTCCCAACACAGTTTTATTTCTGCCAAAAGCCAATATTGACACATTGCAGCTAGATTTCCTGGTAGTTCACAGTTCAGTGGGCTATTCCTGCTATGAAGCACAGCATATCCAAGCAGCACATTGTTGTTAAAGCTAAAAAAATTTCGTTGTATGGGAGTAGTTTATGGTCTTTATCCAGGTGGCAGTTTTGGATGTAATATACTCTGAATACATGATGAGGCATAAAGCACACTAATGTTACCAAGATGAAGAAGAAACTCTTTGCCTGAGCCCTGAATTCCACGTGGGAGTTGATGTCAGGCCAGTATTTCACAGCCAGTCTATAGATCACAGACAACTGGATTACGGTGAGCACAGCACAAACTGCCACCAAAATCCCAACCAAGCAGTAGTTTATGATCACCATGGGCGCCTCTTGTATCTCCTTGTGGAACTGAAAGCATTCGGAGGAGTGGTATGTTTTAGAGGTGCCATAGTACGAGAGAAGAACCGGTGTGATCACCAGTGCTCCCACCAGCCAGACAGCAGCCACCCAGGTTGTCGTGTAGCACTTCCTAAACTCTAGTTGGAAGAGGCGTATTAGGATGATAGCCACGTAAAACACGAAGGTGGTGTACATGTGGAGGTAGATGATGGCGCTTGCTAGCTTGCAGGCGAATCTCCCAAATTTCCATTCCTGTAAAATGTAATAGCTGAGGCGGAAGGGGATGCTGAGTAACATAAAGGTGTGCAGCACCAGGAGGCTGATGATGATAATGGTCATCACAGATTGCGATCTCCTTTGAAACAACTGATGGGACATCATGATGACCCCAAGAGTGCCGCCAGCCAGGTCGATGATGTACAGGGCTATGAGAACGGTGCGGAGTCTCTCTGAGGTGCCTGGCAACGTCTCATTGGAGGAATGGTTCTGCTGGGTTACGCTGCTGTTAGGCATCTTCCTAAGCTCTTCTTTCGAAGGTTACTGAAGGTGAAAAATGGGAATTTTTAAAATAGACACATTTTCTTTGTTGCTTCCTTTATTTTGTTGCTTCCTTTATTGTTAATTATGGAATGTCACAGACTCATGAAGGGACATTTTACTGAATTGTGTTTGAAATGGTGTTATCCCATGTAGTATACAACCTTATAACTGTAGTCATACTGTATATGACAGCAATAACCCATGCCTCTCAGTGCTAAAACCACGTTTTATATAATTATGAATGAGTTTTTAATTTACTAATCTGCATTCTAGGATTTTTTTTCAATTATTTGCCTCTAGATTCAGCCACTTGAAATAGCTAAGACACTGTCTGTTTGTAAATTATACAAGTTTAATCTGCACTCATGTTATAAAGCTAAAATTGAAGGTGGGAAAAATACTGAAATGTGAAGAGGCTGTACCTATAATTTGTAGATACTTTATGAAGACACCTGAGCCATCTTTTTAGCATCTTGTTGGATGGGTGCAGGACACCCATAAGGCAGCAACAGTTTCAGTTTCTAGATGCGTAGAGCACATTGAAAATAAAGATCTGCAGATGAAAATTCAATTTCTTCTTGCTTCAGCGCCAAGTCTTTTTGCTACAGAATTTCACCTGAGCTACTCTACTATGAAGAGTGAAGAAAAGCTAAAAATTAATTTAGGAACAATCCTCTGAAACATATAATCCTATTGGCACTTGTTGAACATAGCCACATACAGCTGCATTCTTATTAAACTTAAGGCAAAATGTGGACTATTCAGTCGTTAGGGCTTTCTGTACAAGTATATGGGGATAACATGCAGGGTACATGCATACTTTGCTAATGAAATCTGTCCTTACCTTACAAAGAGCTTCAAAAGAACAGAGTAAGAGCTGAAAAATGGTGTCTTAAAAAAGCAGCATTTTCTCTCTCTGATTCCTTTGAAGTTTGAAATCAGTAAACTTGTTTTAATCGGCAATTCTTAACTGTTGCACTCATCTGTAAAATGATAGACTGCAACTGCAAAACATTTTCAGAGAAACTTCTTATTTATGAAGCATCAGGCAAAGCATCTTTAGAAGGCCATTGGAGTGTTGTGTCCAAGACTGATATAAACCTTTCTGTTCACTCCCTTTTAAAATGCATGATCTTAAAAGCATTTAAATGGTTAAAATTGTATACCCGCCTAATGTTCCTGAGACTGGCATGAGAAATTTGCTTTCCCAGAATCTTTGCTATAATAAGTTTTACAAGCTTTAAGAAAATGACTTTCTGCTCTTGACACAAATTCATTTTCCAATGTATATTGTTAATATTTCAAACTGGCTTTAAGAAGGTACAATCTTTTTGTTGTTATAAACAGCATAATTACAGCCTTGATGCCAACATTTTATATTACTCAGAAATAGATTGTTTTTTCACTATTTATAGAAATAAAATACTTAAATTTTACCTTATGATCTCTTATTTTTGTGACTTCTCCCTTCTTCTTTGCCATTTCATGCATCCATAACATATGGCATATATAACCACTGTGAAAAAAAGAGCCTTTGGTGTTACTGTTTGACCGAGAATGGTTGAGGGTTTTCTCAGCCCACATACAGGAAGGCACAAGCCTTTTTTCTCACTTCACTGTGATAGCAATCGCATACGTTCAACATCTAATATTATTTTGTTCATGCAGAGAGAACCACTGAAAAGCTGCTGAGCTGTCAGAGACCATCATTGTGCTCGGACATGTAGGACAGACCCACCCATCAGGACTACTTCTGGCAACAATTTGGTCAGTCTTAAAGCTCAGATGGGCAGTGATTCCCTGAGCTGTACAACTACTACAAGTTATTGGGTTTTGCTACTAAGCAAGTAGGAAGTGCCACTGATCAAATGAAGAAATATGCAGCTGAGCAGAGGATTTTTCATAATAAATGCACTTTTCCCCGGAACTTGTTTTATGTTTAATAATTAAGCTAAATGTGCCAGAATAACAAAGTGTTTAGCAGAGTTAACAAAAAATGTCGCTCTAACATGCCATTAGATTTTTAAGAATTCAGAGCAGATTACTCACTGTTTAAATATTAGAAGTAAAGTAAGCTTCAGACATATATGAAAAGTGACTTAAGAGTTCCTGCTGTTAAAAAAAGACATGCAGATGCCAGTGGCGCTTGAAGATTATGCCTGATCTGCACGCATGAATGCTGACCCCAAACCATATCATTAGTATAACATAGCTCACTAAAAAGAGGAAAGCATTGAGTCAGGGCTCTTCTAGAGACATTAAAAAGCAGTTTCTTGACTAAAAATTAAACAGACAAATGTTAGCCCAGTTTATTTTTCAATTAGAGTTCTAGGTCACAGTCAGAATCATCAGTACTCAAACACGAAAGGACAACACACAAGGTTTTGTGAGCAATAACATAAAAACAATATTCCAGCAGGATTGCATTGCTCCGGCCATCATGCAGTCATCCTCTGCTATGGATGTGAGGATGGTTCYCTCTGAGAGGCTTCTCTCCTATTATTAAGTACAGTCATTAGGAAGAACAAGATGTGAAAGAGAACTATTAGAAGTAGCACTCGGCACTGGTGAGGCCACACCTCGAATACTGTGTTCAGTTTTGGGCCCCTCACTACAAGAAGGACACTGAGTTGCTGGAGCGTGTCCAGAGAAGGGCAACAAAGCTGGTGAAGGGTCTGGAGAACAAGTCTTACGAGGAACGGCTGAGGGAACTGGGTCTGTTTAGCCTGGAGAAGGGGAGGCTGAGGGGAGACCTTATCGTGCTCTACGACTCCCTGAAAGGAGGTTGGAGCTAGGTGGGTGTTGGCCTCTTCTCCCAAGTAACAGGCCCTAGGACAAGAGGACATGGCCTCAAGTTGCACCAGGGGAGGTTTAGATTGGATATTAGGAAAAATTTCTTTACTGAAAGAGTGGTCAAGCATTGGAACAGGCTGCCCAGAGAAGTGGTTGAGTCACCATCCCTGGAGGCATTTAAAAGACATGTAGCTGTGGCGCTTAGGGACATGGTTTAGTGGGCATGGAGGTGTTGGATTGATGGTTGGACTTGATGATCTTAGAGGTCTTTTCCAACCTTAATGATTCTATGATTCTAAGTAAATAAATTCAAAGACTCAAAAAACCAAGGGTGCTAAAAGTCAGGGAGAAAAACAGAAAGGGTTGTGAGAGTGAGCAAGAATGTGGAGACAGCAGTCTGTGAGACATTCTCAGAATAAACTCTGAAAGCTTTGAGGGAGCAGTTACCATCTCGTCTAGATCAGGATTCAGAACAGGAGGGATGCCCATTTTGGAGACTGCGTATACTCGTGGGCTTGAGGTAAGAGAAATGTGCAATTGCTCCAGCAGACAGAGCACTGAAGGAAAACAGCTACATGAATAATGGTACTTACCAGGTGTGGTTCCAGCATCACTTAATCCTCCGTAAGGACAGGCTGCTGCCTGACACGGTAGCAATGGTGTTTGGATGGCAAAATGATCAGCTGGTTCTGCAGAAATGCACAGGAAGGTAGGGAACAGCCTGGGTGTCACACACTGGTGGTTTCGATGGGTTAGAGTGGTCATGAAACTACATCCACAGCCTCTGGGTAAAGCAGGGAAATGCCGGCAGCCACAGGACCTGAAGTGATCCACAAAGCTTGAACTACCAGGTAATAATGAAGAAATTGCATTCCTGAAATGGCTGCTATGTGACAGCCAGCACTCCAGACAGAGCCGAACCAGGCTATGAGATCAAGAGCTTTGCACGCTCTATTACCTTGTTGAGTCCAGTCTGAGCTCCTTGGATGTAAAGTGATGCCAAAACCCCTGCAAATGTGTTGCATAGATAATGTTCTTGTCACCTTGGAGAGAGCGCTGTTGGCTGACACCAAAACTACTGTGGGTCAAAAAGTGAACTTCTCAACTGGTGTTTCATACCTCTGAGTCGCTTTGTCCTCGAAATGTTCTTTGAAGGTTGTATATTGAAGCTATTCAGTGTGTTAACCTTTCATCTTCACATTCTTCTGTTAAAAAAAAAAAAAAATCACCCAGTTCTGTAATCTATGTCTTAAGTTTTCGGTCAGTTTCTCATTTGAATACAAAAGGAAATTGAGTCACATCAGCCTGTTCAAATGAACTTTCAGATCTTGCTTTTGCTTCTTACTTTGTCAGCACGTAGTTTGCCTTCACCAGTGGTGAGAATAAAGGTTGAAAGAGAAACGCATATATACACATCAGAGATCCAGGTCAAGACTAGCATCACAAACAGATTTTAAGGAAAGGACTGGGCATGTCTGGTTCAACATTGGGCGAAACAGAAGGCAAAGAAGAAAGGTGAAGGTTTAAATTATTAAGAAGAGAAAATGAAACAGAAGAAGAAGCAATAGTTGAGAGAAGAGGAACAAGGCCTGTTGGATGTTCAGAGGCGGGATGAGTCTCTGTGTAAGTGTCACTGACTGTCCCTATGCATGGGTGTAGCGGAGTTCCTTTAAGCAGGGGCTAGATCTGCAGCTGAACTCTAAGTTCTTGATTTCGTTTCATTTCTGCATGATTTCCTCTGCTTTCTGTGTCACTTTGTAAGAAAATATTATGTTTACTGGTCAGTATAATAACAACTAAGGTTTCACATATGAGCTCGAGAGCTCCTTTCTGTCTAGGAACAACCATAAAACTGCGCTACTTTGTGTTACTGGATAGGTTTTCAACTTTAGCTGCTTCCAACCTAGGGTCATAATTACTGATAATTTCAATTATTTATTAATATTAAACCCTCTATTTCTAGTTACTTATAAGAACTGAGCTACATATAAGTCGGAGTCATAAACAACAGTAAGATAGGGAATACCTGTCTTATGTTTTAACGTACTGCTTTTTCTGTGATTGCAGATGCAATCACAGTTCTTGCTGTCTCACTCCCACTCTATTAGATATGAGTCACAGGTACTGGAAAGTGAGCAAATCATACTCCATGGTTAGTAAACTTGGAGTATAATCCCTTTAACTTGCCAATCCCACCCACCCATGCAGCATGAAGAATTTAATATCTTCAACCAGTAAATGGTCAACAAGGTTAGCAGGAGATTTGAGATTCTTGGACTAATCTTCTACTTATTTGGTTGCAGATTTGCTGAGAAGTTTCTCAGGCTTTGTTCATCAGGATGGAAGAGGCTACCTGGCTTCTCTGTTTATTAGAAATAATAATATATATTCGCCTCAGTCATACCTACTTAATATGCCTCAAAAGTAGACATTATGCTTTATAAAAGTAGAAGTAATATATCATGGATTTCTGTGGAGGAATTTGGCAGAGTATATCTCAGGCAGGCTATGACTGGCCTTTTGAAAGAAAACTGTTATTTCTTGGGTTTGGTGCCAAGAGATGAGGTTTATTATTACAAGTTCAGGAACTTGTCATTATTCTCCTGTGCTGGTACATATCAGTTTAGTAGTAAGTTAGAAGATTTATGAAATAGTTATGTCCTACTATTTGGTCTAGTTGCCCTCCAACACCTGTAGAGGCAATTAAAGTTGTTGCTGCTTTAGGTTATTCCAAAAAAATTGATAATGCTGGCTTTAAAGCGCCGTTGTACTCAGGAACAGCTGCAGAGAACCACATGTGAGCCAAGGAGCTGGCACTGACAGCATAACCTTTTCCTGGTCCCAAATGCTTTCCTTTCTGCTTGAACACGCTGCCACCCATCCTCCTTGTCAAACTTAACTCCCTTTGTTTTCAGTCCCACAGCCTTTCTCAGAAGTCTGCGTTTCTAGGGATAGCCCCACACAATGCTACTTTACCCCGTTTCTCATGTTCTTCTGCTTGATAAATAGTCACAGCCACAGAGCCCAAATTCTTCTTTCCTGATACTGATATGCAGAATCAACAAACCTCTGCAGGAATTAGGTCCCTGCAACAAATGTTTGCTTGACACAGAGTTGGGCAAGGCTTAATGTTTATTAAACTAAAAAGCAATTAGAAAGAAAACACACAAACCAATTAACTTATGCAGGAAAGCAGAGATCCTCATTGCACTGATAGCAATTTTCAATGAGTTACAGGAAGCATGGAGGGTGCCCAAAACAAAGGTGGTGCTTTCAAAGTGGGGTTGAGAGGCTGGTTTTGGGGTTGGTTTTTTGTTTTGGGTTGTTTTTCCAAATTCCCATTGATCTTAAACTCCCAGAGATCTTGCAACTGTATGTTTGTGACCATGTCCCACAAAAATGAGCCTTACCTTTACTGAGGAAAGTTTCCCATTTTTCTGAAAGAAAGGCGAGTGCTCATGTTCTGGATGGAGTTGCAGAGAGAGCCCTAGAAGACAGGGACTAGGACTCTGAAAATAAAAAATGTTTGCATTTGTCAGGAAATTAGTTCATAATTTGATGATTCTGGTGTCTGGAGGTCTGTCACCCGCTTTTGTCAAAACGCACATCCCAAAAAGCACATCTACTAGAAAAACAATGACAAAAGAGGATTTTGAACTATTGAGAACTTGAAGTAGCAGATATCRGCTCTCTAGAAACAAAACCTATGAGCAAATCAGAAAAAATGGGTTAGCATTTATCCTTACTGGGGTGGGGTATGTGGGAATCAATATCAATATTGTGAATTCTGAGATATAAAAGAAATTAAATATCAGTATGAAACAGAAGACCTAGAGAATCTCCAATATATAGTGGTAATGTTTCATGCCATTCTCATTGGTGGAAACTGGACTGGTTGTGAAACTAGAAGATTTTTCAGTTCCTATCACTAAAGAGAGATTTGAATACAAAATCTGTGCTGCAGGCTACCAGCCTTTTCTGATTTAATTTCCTGTGGGATTTCCAAAGATGCCTAGAGAAGCAAGAGTGAGTTTGAAATTTGAATATTTCGGCTAGTGGATGCCACCACAGAAGCTGCTTCCTTCAAGTCCCTAGAAGAAAAGACAGGGCCAAGGTTTGGAAAACCTGCAGTGGGGCAAATCCACAAGCAGAGGAAACTCCAAAGCTGAGGCCATTTGTGCAGTGGACTAAGTCCTATATTTACAAAAACCGACTCTCTCACACTCAGAGTGTCTTGTCCATAGCATGGCCACCATTTGCAGAAGAAAACACAACAGAGAAAAAAGCAGTTCTGCAACACTCAACAACAGAAGTGTCTTAGGAAGCAAAGCATTGTGCAGACAAGAATAATCTGAAGGGATTTAAAAAGCGATGCTCATCATGTATTTAAAGCATACCTCCTCTCTGCCCTGCCTTGGAGAAGGTTCTGTTGACTTCTTCAGAGATGCCAGTAGCAACCAGGAACGAACCTATGTGCTGGCCAGTCCATCACGCATGGTAAAACCAGCAGTTCCAGCAGACCTATACATTTCTCAGGGCAGAGTTGTCATTTTATATTCTAATCACAAATATCACTGGCATCATCAGATCTGGAAACTCAATGGTTTAATAAAAGACTACCAAAGTTACCAAAAAAATAGCATCTCTACTGGGGTCTCTCTCTAGGCCTCGAGTTTCTTTTTGGTCCAAAGCACCCAGTTCTTCCTCTTTTCAGGAGGAGGTTGCAGACCTCTCAAATGACAACAATGATTACCCCAGCTGCTCTGACTTACATCCAGGCCAGCAATTCTGCTCCTTCTAGTGCTATGATAATGATAAGTAGTGACCACAGCTTCCTTACAGAAGGGTATTTCTTTACAGGAAACAAAAAATGGCCTTTAAGAGGAAAGACATTTAAATCAATAAAGGAGACTCTGTGCTTATGTTGATCTTACCCAGGTTTGCTATTTGCTGAAATGTGAGGAACCATTACTCGAGAGCATGTCCCAAAGCAACTCAGAAAGGCTTTTTGCTCACTATATCAGATAATATCTTTAAAGTTATATATATTGCACATATTACTAAATAATTCAGCCACATTCAGCATTTGGAAGATGAAATAACAATGTCATTTCTGCTGCCTTTTTGCTAATTGGGAAATCTCTGTGCTTCCATTATACATGCTGTTTGCAGAAATGAAATAAAATGAATGCCATGCCGTATGTCTGTTTATACCCCATACTCTCAACACATGGCAAAGAGAATATGTACAACCAATCAAAGTGCTTTCGTACTAAAATGATCATGATCCTAAGTACCATCAAAATGTCTACATCAATTCATTCAATAGCTTTCAGTGTTTCTTTGTTTTCTCAGCTCAAGGATTTGAGCAATTACTGTAATTGTAAGAACATTTCTACCCTAAAGCATAGATGGGCCATGCAGCTAATTAACATACTTCAAGCTAACTCTGTGAAAATGAAATATGTGATAGGTTCCAAATGAACTGTTTAGCAGAGTCCTGTTGGACTTATCATTCCATTGTAACAAAAATAAATTGTAGAACAAGACAATGGGATGGAGAGGAACATTTAAAATGAAGTGATTAACTTAATTGCTTTTCTTTCAACCACCAGCAGTTCTTAGAAGAAGATGGGAGAAGTCTTTGTTAATGCAGAAAACACAGGGAGGAAATTATTTCTGTACAAGCAACACGAGGTTACTTTATAAAATCTTGTACTCAACTACCAATCATTTTTGAATGACTGAAACTCAAATGAGTACAAAACGTCACAAGCTCGAAACTTGAATGTTTTAATGCATCAGTTGCCAACTGAAGAGAGGCATGGAGAGAGAGAGTCAAGAGTAATGACCAAATCCCTCCATTCCTAATATTGTCCCACTGTAGGCAATCAGTCTTGGCTTCGGAGAGATAGGAGAGGGCTACCTTTAAAAGCAGAAGGGGGTCTTTAGGATTCAGCAGTTACCTCCCTTTGGGGGTAGAGGTAGCTCTTCTTCGGGTGCTTTTTCTCCACTTTCCATGGGAGTGTGCAGGGGTTACTGGGCGGCCAGTGTTCCTGAGCTCCAACAAGCCTCTCCTGTCTCTGCTTCTGGCTTGAAAGTCTCTGAGCAACTGTGGTGGAGCAGAGATTAAGAACCTCTGCTCTTCATCCGAAAATTCGGTAGGGGAACATCCCCAGATCCAGGAAGACCCTTAAATCCATGCAATCCAGCACAAATATAACACTTGCTAGTGATGACTCTTTTCCCAAAGAGCAAAGGGAAAGACCGAGGCCCATGGATGAAGAGGACAGACTGCTGGAAGCACTGTAGGTCTTGAGGCCAACATGAGGAATCAAACCCCCAAGATGTTTAGGGATTGAGGGGAAAGCTCAGCCCCAGGGACAAGGCCTAGAAAAAGGCRGGTAGAAAAGTTCTTAGAATTAGATAAGACAGCTGAGAAACACTTGACAATTTAAAAAAGGAAAAGGTAAATCAAAATAAAGTTGAATAGCAGGGCTAGGAAAAGTAAGGTTGCTGTTGCTCAGTGAAGCAAGTGAAAGAAAGGAGAACTTTGCCTCTTTCATACCCACGTACAGCAGGAGGCAGGATCTGACAGTGCCCACGTTGGATTGCTGCAAGTCTGAAAAGGCATCCGTGGTAGTACTCATGTGGAGGTTCATCCACAGGGTGAATATACATTCAGGATAGAATTAAAAGGAGAAGCTGATGTTTCTTTAATCATAGCTGGTGGGCTACGAACGTCCTTGCAAACCTGACTGACTAATCTATTGCGCAGTGAGAATGTTGTCAGCCAACTGTTCGTACAGACCTCCAGGACCTCAGAGGGTACAAACCTTTCTGTAGGGGAATGCAGTCATCTGGACTGTGAAATAATTGAAAGGGCCTGAAGTCCTTGCTCAGCTCCCGTTTTAAATACCTGTGAGAAAAAAAGTGATTGCACTTCACAGAGGATCATAGGACTAGCTCAAGCCAGCTCAGGTTTTATAAATCACAATGCTTTTAGATATGTTTCCTGTATACCTTTGAGATAAATAGAAGCCAAAAAAACAGCACAGGCATTTCTCTGCCTTACCTACTATTTCTTTCTCACTTGGAGGTCCATTCCCTGTACATATAAAAGCCTCCTGTGTGGTACTGGCCTTAGCATCCTACAGCTGCCTTCCAAGGATGACAGGGCAGGCGGCTGTTTCCCAGGGTTATCACTGAGCCATGCCACAGATTTGCTGTCCAAAGTGTTTTGCTTGCAGGATAACTGCAGCCGCACACACTTGCATGAGGACATTTTCCATGATCCAAGTACCACACTCAGTTACCTACTCCAAYCACATGTAACACCCCTTCAGCAGCTATTTACTCACTACAAGAAATAAGCTCAGGGGGAAAATTTTCTTTTCAAGAGATCATACTTCTCTTCTAAGCAAATCCTGACCTCTTTGGAGATTTATTTTATATAAATCTGAGATAGAAAAAAAGCTGCCTTAAATATGATTAATAATTTGATCTAAAGTGCAGATGAAAATCAGGGAGGGGGTTTACCTAGACGTTTCAAAGGTACATAGATTTATGTGTTTCAATTGTACATTTTCAATGTACAAAATAGCAGAAATAATTGTAGTAGAAATAAGCACCTTTGAAAACATTATATTTACCTGTAAAGCTGAAGGCCTAATTCATCTAAAAATTCAAAGTTATGTTCCTCTGCATCAGAAGATGTAAACTCTCAAAAATAAATCCAGGGATTATGTCCTCAGTTCAAAGGAGGACAGTGAAAGAGGCAATTAATTCTCTTAGTTCTTTTTCTTTTTCACTAAGCATGGTTTTAGGCATGACTGTGAAACCCTTGTTAGCCAGCATCAACCAGTTGTTACCTATGAGAAGCTAAAAATTAATTGATTTAAAAGTTRCTTGTTAGATCCTCCTGATACTTGAAAATCCTCCTGATCAAAAAATGAATAAATAACATAGGTTTTTCCTGTTTGAGTCTTGGGGATTTTTTTGCTTTGCATGTTCAGATTTAACAATTTGAATAAAAATAAGATTGTATCAAAACCCAATTTTATTTTCTAAACTAAAGCTCTTTGGTACAATCCAAACCACCAATTTAAGGAATTTTACAGTCTTTTAACTCCTTCTTTAAAAATATGGCTTAAATTCTGAAGTGTAGTGGGTTGACCCTGGCTGGCAGCTAAGCCCCCACCCAATCACTCACTCAGTTCCCCCAGAGGGATGGGGGAGAGAATCAGAAGGGCAAGAGAGAGAAGAAAACCCGTGGGTCCAGATAAAGACAGTTTAATAGATGGGGGAGGGGGGGAGAATTAAAAGTCATGCAAAAGCAATCATCACTCACCACCAGCAGATGAATGCCTAATCAGTCCCCCCCCAGTTTTCCTGCTGAGTGTGATGTTATATGGTATGGAATATCCTTTCGGTCTGTCCAGGTCAGCTGTCCCAGCTGCATCCCCTCCCCACCTCTTGCCCACCCCCAGCCCACTGGCTAGAGGGGCAGACTGGAAAAACAGAGAAGGCCTTGGCGCTATGCAAGCATGGGTCAGTGAGAGCTAAAATACTGGTCTGTTATCAACACTGTTTTGGTCACTAATCTAAAACACAGCACCATACGGGCTGCTATGGAGGAAATTAACTCCATCCCAGCCAGACCCAGTATAGAAAGGAAAAATGCAATTTTGAAGCAAACAGTTGAAATATTCTGAAAATGTAACAAAATATGAATCTTTTCAAAATGAAAGCTTTTGTTCGGAAAAATTTAAAAAAAAAAAAAAAAAAAAGTATGTTCAGAAAGCTTTTCTGGAATATGGATTAATCCAGGAAAAAATCTTTCTAGGGTGCAATTTTCATCTGAATGGACCATACTTACTTAATATTTTCCCAAAAGCATCTGTCTCTAGTAGCAAAAATCCCTCTTACTGTTTGTAGAGGAAGGCAGGGGCAGAGTGGGGTGAGTTATAAAGGCTTCGGTCACTGGGAGATGGGGCATATCAGGTGAGCGAGGACCTCAGGTGTGAGGGTCAAAAACGGCATTGAAAGACCGTGGAAGAGGAGCTGGCAGGAATGAGCTGCAGTCAATTAGGAGCAAAGCTCCTCAGTGCTGGGATCTGATACCCTTCAACATCCTCACCACGAGCTGCATACCAGGACAGAGCTTTGTGGATAACACCAAGTGGGAGGGAGCAGTAATACGCTGGAGGGCAGGGCTGCCGTTCAGAGGGACCTCAGCAGACTGGGGGAATGGGGGCCAGCAGGAATCTTACAAGGATATTAATAACAATTTGAGAGTGGTGCAGCTGTGAGAGAGCCCAGAAGCCCAGGGAAGGTGTTTGGATTCTCTGTCCTTAAAGATTTTCAAAACACAACTAGACACAGTCCTGGGCAACCTCATCTAATTTTGAGTTTAACAATGCTTTGGGCAGGGGATTGAACTAGATGACCTCGAGTGATCTCTTACAATCTATCTTTTCCTATGATTCTGTGATTTTAACTCGTCTTAATACCACAGAGGTGAACCTCCCTTCCACACCTTTACTTCGTGTTCACAGCTTTGTGAAGGTTCAAGTTACTAAATCTGGTTACTAAATATAGTAACTAATTTGCAGCAACTATTAATGTGGAACATTTAGTAACACAAATATAAATTACCATTTGCTCCTGCACACATTCTGACCTCCAGAACAAGATTTTGTCCTTGCTATTATTTTATCAGCTCAGGGTTTTTCTGTTATAGCAAAAATACCCCTTGACATTAAAATACTTGAAACCACTTTGGTCCAACATAATTACTACTTTTTTCATTTTCACTTCACCAGTAACTGCAGTGGTTTCACACTCCTACACGCTTTTGTAAAAGGTGTTGTTATGGTGATGTATTTCACATGCTGTATTTTTGCATATGCCTCTGTTACCACTTTTTTTTGTGTCCCTTGTATAGTTAAATATGCCCGTGAGTGACCAGTTTGGGGTATTTAACTAAAGAACAGCTAAGATTTTTCTTGCAGATTCATTTTTGTCTCACAGCTTGGCTTTACTTCTTTGTCTGTGAACTAACTGCTTACTGTCTAATTTCACTTGTCATGTTTTTCATCTGTTCTTGTAATTTACAGCTTCCTGTACTTCACATTCATTGGGGTGAAAAGTTTGCTCGTGTTGATTGCCAGCCTTGTTTATCCTCCACACCTCACTACTGCATTACCAAGAGCTCCATCTCTCCTAAAGCACCCGAGAAGGCTCAGCCTTTCAAACTGCTTAATCAACTGAACATTAATACTGCTCAGTGAAAGACGTATCAGCTTGGGTTTGCCGTCCGCTGTTAGTGGTGGACAGAATGAGAACTTGACTTTCACGTGTGATTATTTTTCATTATTTTATTTGTGACTGAGTTTCCAGGTCGATTATTGTTGAGACAAAGTAAAACGTGTGAAAGTGTGCAATATCCACTCAGCAGCCCTGAAAGGAGCATATTCTTGAATATCAGAGCAGTGCTACAGCAAATTTCATCTTATTTATTACAAGATCACATACAGAGAAGATAACAGCAGAGATAACAAGACTGTGCATATAGATGGGTTACATTAGTAATGAGAAACAGCTATGCTAATTAACTCTGCTCCCTAATGAAAGTAAACTCAGGCAGTAAAATACATTTATAATAAAGTCAATACAAAACCAAAGTATATCAGTTTCTAATTCCTTCACTATGGCAGTGTCACATAAACAATATCATGATTATATATTATCATGGAACAGTAACCATTGACAGGGAGGAAGGGGGACTTAGTGTTGGTAGGCTGAGGTTGTTCCAGTTTCCACCAAAGAAAACAATAGCTTCCTTCCCTCACCCCTTCCTCTCCTCCAGACATGCAGACTGGTAAATTAGTGAACTATTATTTCTCACTTTTTAAGTTAATTTTTGAAAAATAACTCGATACATTAATTTGCACATATAAATTCCTTAAAAGCAATGTAAACTCAAAATGTAAGCTTGAGTAGAAGACACAAAGCAGCATTTATTCCCACTGAGCTCACAATTATTTTCACGATTGAGACAGTGGTGACAAGGGCTGTTGACGCTTCCATTTTGCCCTGTAACGTTTCAGTCAACTTGCTTGCTGGTCCATCTTGGGGACAGTCACATCATCTCCATTGTTGCCAGCTGGATGTTGACTTGGCCATGCCTTCTCATCTCAGTTGTCAACCCACAYCGTTATACCTGGCCAGTCTGGTCTGTCCATGCTCCTTCATCCCGCCCGTAAAAACAGAGGTCAGCTTTGGAGTCAGGGGTAGCTAGTGGTTGTCCCCTGGCCAGGGACTCTGGTAGCGAAAGGCTATGTGTCTGTACGGTCTGTGTGGGCGGAGGCTTCTGAGGTTGTGGGTGAATTTCATCCGACAGAGACCCAGGTGCAGGCTCTGTTGCAGCCTCAGCTCTAGTGGCAGTACCGGTGGGGTCCTCTGGAGCTTCATGGGCTGTGGGGACAGGTGATGCAGCAGGGGTGGTCAGCACAGAGACCAGGTCCTCCTCAGTCATTAGGCAGTTGATGATATCCAATGGAAGAGAGGTTGAGGTGAGCCCACACCTGGGATCTGTTCCAAACAGAGCTGAGTGCGGTGCACAGTTTATTCCCGAGTGGTGAGCTGAATTCTTAGCAAACTGCACAAAGGATACTCCCATAGACCACTCCCACGAATTATTGTCTGCCATTCACTCCATGAGCATCTCCTTAATACTGGTGTTTGGATGCTCTGCTAGTTCTTGGCTTTGAGAGTGTCCTGGTTTTCCATGCACCAAGCTGAGCTGAGGCCACTAATGCTTTAGTTCTTGCATGACTTGAGTAATGAATTCTGTTCCATCATGACCCTGCAATACAACAGGGGCTCCAAAAGTGAGAAAGATGTCAAGAAGCTGTAGAGCCACCTCAGCTGCTTTTTTTGGCATAAGTGGATGGAGAACACAAAATTTGGTGATGCAGTCCTGGTACATCATTATCCATTTCAAGCTGCACATGGACTGCATATTGATAAAGTCAGTTTGCCCCTGTGCTAAGTGCTCCTTGTTCAAAACAGAACAGCCAGCAAACCGTTCCAAGTGGTGCCTTCTTTTTTCTTGGCGCACTACACAGAAGGATTTGAAGTGCTCAACAACACCTCTGGTGATGTTTGCATACTTAGATGACAAGTGTTTCATGACGTGGTCACGGCCACCGTGGCCAGTAGCCATATGTGTTTTTTTGATGATATCATGTGTATTCTCAATGCTCACATAATATGTGGGAGATTCCTCTTTCATCTGCCTCCTTTTAACCAGCTTCTCCATGTCTCCACATTGTAGAATTTCGTATCTGAAATGAGGGAAATAGCAAGCAGTTTGTTAGCAATAATGCTGTGTATCTAAATGGGGAAAGTAGCTATGTATACACTTAGAGTTAAAAAACCAGAAAGAGTAGGTTCTCCATACTTTGTAAGCAGGTAGTATTCATGTCTTGACTTTGACTTGAGATTCTGTTTTGTCTTCTTTATTTCAGCAATAGTTGCACAATACTCTGCTTTTGGGATCATGTACTTGGAGCATTTCTTATACTTTTTGTATAGTTCCTCTCTAAATTTAACTTCAAAGTCCTGAGGCATCTTCAGGAATGATTATTTAGCAAGTAGAGAAATCTGATTCAACTCCCTCCTTTTATGTACAACTGCTTTTGCACCAATTTCTGACGTATGCTACAGTCATATTGTGAAACCAGTCATTTTGTAAAATGACTAAAACCTTCAGCTATTTCTCAAAATGACTTCCAGTTATTTTGCAAAATAACAGAAAATAGTAGGCAGGTATTACACAATATATCTAATCTCTAGCTTTTTGAACTTGTTGGCTTAAAAGACAATAGAAAGAGCTGGTTTATTTCATTTTATTTCCCAAACTGTTCAAAACCACACAGTATATTGCAAAGCAAACTATATATTATATTTTCTAAAATAAAGACTCTTGTGAGGTCAACTTTACTTTGTAAAATTTGCAGCTGTTTTTAATTTTTTGTTCCATTGGGTTGATATTTGAAACACCTGATCTTCCTCACTAGAACAATAGTGACAATAGTTCACATTTTGTGAAACGCTAGAAACCATTAGGCATTTCAGGTGATGACCAAGTAAAGAATGCAGTCCAGTGGTGTAATAAAATGGCCATTATTTTCTGAAATACCTAAACCCAGTCATTTTATGTGGCTGAAACAGTCATTTCATGAAAGAACTGCAAATTTCCTTTTTTTTTTTTCCCCCCCAAAATAGCCATTTTCACAGCATCGTCATAATATATACAGATTGTCTGCTGTTTGGGTTTAAACTTCTGAAGGCCAGTTTACTGTAGAGGTAGTTTCATCCTTGCAAGCTGAATTTAACTTACAAACTGCTTTTCGTTACATGAAACTTCGTGATGCTATTTCTAGCGTAGGGACACATTTCATGTCTTGAGCGGATCTTGATTCAGCTGCTCCTTCCGTAGCAGAGGACGGGAACTGCGGTCTGTCTCCATGTATGTGGAGTTCGCACCCATTCATGTTTCTCTGCATGCAGCCCCCAGATTGGTGAGGCTCTCCTTCTCTCCAAGGGTATGATTCAAGGTTGTCTGCCACAGGATTTTCCATTAATGCAGATACAGTCTGTGCTGCGCTTTCCTATTTTCTTATTTTCTCCCGTGCTTTTGTAGCACCTGACTAGCGGAGTCTCTGTGAGGTCTCACATCTGCTGAGGAAAAGCATTGGGAAGATGAAGTCCTATCTGCAATTCTTACACGTCTCTGCTAGAGATCACGGTGCCACCACTAGTGTATGCTGCCCCCTCAGCCATAGGCAGGTGGTTGTGTTTCTCTATGCTGTAGACCTCTAAAACAGATGAGAGGCTGTGAGCTCTTTTCCATCAGTCTTCTTCCCTTAGCACACAGCCCCTGCCGACCACAAGTCAGGGTCTTGCTTCCCAGGTTCAGATGAAGCATTTGGAGATGCTATTAAACTTCTGTGCTAACATCTGTCTTGCCTCTTTTGTTGGCATTGGGTATGTAGCTCTTGCTGACCATGACCCTGCTATGGATGGGGTTGCCTGTGGATTGCCACAGGAGCCTGCAGTTGGTTGTGTGTTACCCTTCCCAGCTACGGGACTTGCACCTTTTTCATTAGCAAGACCTCAAAGTCAGGTAAGCCCCAGCCACCCAACAATTCATTGAGGGCACAGCTACCAGGTCTAAAGAGCAAAACCAACCAGGCGCTCCCAAACTGGAGGCGTTACTAGGAGAGAGGGAAGTGTTACTGGTTGAGAATGAAAGCAGCCAGTTGGTCTGTCTGCTGCCTCACCAGAGGAAAGAGGACTACATATTACTTACAATTACACTTCAGGGAATAGGTACTGTATATTATCTTTATTGGTATTTCTCTTTTCAACAAAAATCTGGCTTATTAAGCAGCTGTTTACAAGTGGGGAAAATTACCTCACCGAGTACCAGAAAGTTTAGTTTGATTTTCTGGAGTTTCTGTCTGGGAGGTCAAGCTGGTGTTTTATTAATGACCCCTAGACTTTTGAAACCAGCCCTTGTTTCCAATCAAGTCCAAGCCATAGCGTTTACTTACAGGGAAAGTGCACACAAAGTTCTATTTCTCTGAGAACAGCAGAAATGAGTGACTTTATGGGTCAGAAATGTCCAGTCCTGCAACTCTATGGAGGTTTCTGTTCAGGAACTGCTGCCTCTGCCACCTTCGGGGGTTGCCATGCCCATCTCCCCATCTCTGGAGAGAGCATCAAGTGCCTGAAACCCCTTTCCTGGCCTGCAGCTGTGGAGATCCCTCCTTCCCCTACCAGCACCTCTAGTCTAAGGCACCCTGGTCCTTGGGAGCACATGGAAATGGAATGTCAGGTGATGTGGATCTGTGGAAAACTGCCTGGAAAGAAAAAATCTGGATCCTAAGGGGAATTAGACAAGTAGGATTACAGTCTGATAAATTCCCCAAATCAGCACTGCTGCAAAAAGCAGTCTTGCTGTATTTATCCTTGCATTGACTCGATTTTCCATGACTCCCTGGTGAGCTAGAGAGGGAACTGATGCAGCTGAAAGCCATTCAGCAGAAGAATCCCAACCCTATGGAAAGAGCAATGTGGGAGTGTGAACAAGGAGTGGCGGAGGACAAGTTTGCTCCCGTCAATGAGAGTGCCACTTTTTGGCAACTTTAAGGGTTCAATAAGCAACATGAGATGAAGGCAGAGACACAGCCTATGTTATCTTGCTGCTGTGTGGCAGAAACATGCTGATATTCTGCTCTCCTATCCTCATCCCCTGCCACATTCTCCAGGTCCTATCCCCTCTATGTCCTGCTGCAATACAGCTTTTTGTGTTCTCACGTGGTTGTTTTCTAATCCAGAACTCTCCTCCATGATCCAGAGTCAGCAAAATCAGGGTCTTCTTTAAGCCCGTGGTGCCTCTGACCAAGCAGATGATGGTAACTGGAAATTCCCCCTTCCTCTATAGATCGTCTCCTGCATGTCAGCAGTTCCCCATCACTGCCTCTGCCATCCCCGGTCACAGGAGCCACTTGGCTACATTTTGGATGCTGCTGTGGCCTTGTCTACACTTTCGTCTTCAGGAGTTATTCAGACCCTTCTTCTGTGGCATTGCCTGGCAGCACCTCCACTCCCCCTCAGCCCTCCTTGGGGAAGGGAGCAGGGAGGGTGCCTGGGAGGGTAGGAGAGAGCAAGAAGCCGGTGAGGGGCCAAGCAGGGGGAGGCTGGAGGGAGCAGCAACCAGTCCTCCCTGCAAGCCCTTTCAGCACCCTTGCTGGAAGCATCACCTCTGTCACCACCTGGCAGGGCAATTCCTGCCAGTGTTAACTGAGACTTCATTCTCTCAGGGCAGAGGCAGGCTTTCTCTGCCAGACACTAACTTTCAAAAAGCAAGATGAGTGGCAGATGTAAAGTTTGCATAGACAGTCCCACAGAAAGCATGAATTTGAGCTGAATAGTATCACCAACTTAAAGCATGGAATTACAACCCCCTAATTCTGCTCACTGTCATCCTGAGTTAGCGTTAACATYATTAGCATCAATTTTTATTTGGAAAAAAAAACAGTATCTAGTATTTTTTGCGATGCTATGGTGCAGGGTATCGTGAATGTGTACATTTTTACAAGAATTAAACAACTTGTGATTTTAACACATACCTGAACAAGATTGGTTAAGCTCTATGGTCAGGAGGTACTGTTTGTAAATGTATGTTTTATTTTTTGAAAGTCTTGCCAAATTCAGATACAAAATGCTTTTCATTTATATGCATATTGGCGGGAAGGACTTGCTTAACTTCTTCAGCACACAGTCATTTTGTTTGTTAACAACTTTATTATGACAGAAGGTTTATAATATAGTGTTACAAAGGTATGCAGTGCCTACCGAACACGTGCAAGATATTTTCTTCCACCAATGATGTTGCTATAGGAGGAAACAGAAATGTTGTGCCATTTTCCATCTTCTCTCCTGTCACAAGGAAAAACGGCTTTGTTCGTGTAGTTTTAAAACAAATCTGGATCAGAGCAGTTTATTGCTTTCTTAATGACACATAATTAACTGGTAGTGAACTACACATTCAAGTTGACTCCTCCCTTGTTATGAAAATCTCTGTAGTTCCCCGACTACTGTTGAATCAGGCTGGTAGTTGTCTTTACATGTCTCTTTAGCATGATCCTTTTGGGGCAAATGCCTTCTCAGACAATTTTGTCTCAGATCCACACACTGCAAGTTCTCACATTTCTATTTTTCCAACTTTTGGTGTTACATAGCATTACTCAGATGCTGACCTGAAAATACTCTCTCATGATCAGACCTCCAGAGAGATATAGAGGAGCTTGAAGCAAGAAGGAAGACAGGGAAGAAAAACTATAGAAGAGACAGGATCCTATAAAGTAACCATCTTTGGTGGGACGAAAAGCAACGAGCATAGCAGTAAGATTGTACAGGTACAGCAAGATCAACGAATAGTTATTTGCTGTCTGATGAGCAAGAGATGTTGATGGTATAGTAGAAAGGAATGGAAAGATTCAGAAGTATGAAAAGGTGGACTTCAACAGCATCATGAGGAGAGACTGCCACTGGAAATTAATCAGCCGATAACCTCTAATTTGTCAAATGATTACAATATTATTCCACTGACTCTAGATGAAAAAATGTGACCTTATACAGATGGCAAGAAGAAGAAAGATAAATTAGCCGTTGCTGTCTTGGGTTATAGCAGCCAGAGATTTACACCCTTTTTTTGGGATAGGTGTAAAGCAGCTGAGCTATGAAAGCCTGAATATCTGTCACAGAATTATTTTGCTGGTTTTTTTCCTCTTTTCAGGTGGAATTCAATTCTTTCTTCAGAGATAGCAACTCACAATGCCTCACTGAGATATAATAAGTTTTTTAGCTACACCAGGTTTATTAGCTTTTTCCATCCCTCCAATCTAAGCAGTAACATTTTAATTTCTTCTACTAGTACTAAATTTATAGAATTGATTTCAAGCTAAAGATACTGTGAGTAATTAGTTATAAACATCAGAATTGCACAAAGTCAACATAGGAGAAAAAAAATCATTGTTACCTTGGAGACCTAAAATATTTGACTTTTTAAGACAAGACAACTGCTGTCTTAATGATCTAAATAAAATGATCCTCACTGTTACCTTTTTTTTTTTTAAATTGAACGAGTCTGTAAATAAAAATACAGGCTTATGTTTGAATGGTAATGTTCATTTCAGTAACAATGTGTCATTTTTGTTGTTGGAGACATTTTCATAATGTGTGAAAGAGAACAAAACTCTTTTCTGCTGCAGTCATACCATCTCCAAAAGGTGATTTTGATAAAATCTTTGAAGAAATAAATATTTATTGTTAGTTTGTTTTTAAAGAGTTGGTTTAATTGTTCAATTCATTTAGAAAGTTATACTTGTCTTTACAGTGAAGGAACAGACCTACTCAGGAGGAACAATAGCTTCCCTGATATTTTATGAGAGCTTGTGGGGAGTATGTGGAAAACTATATAGCTCTTTATATTTCAAAAATCTGTACCTTATTCCGTAAAAAAACTGCTTTTCTATTCATGTTTCTACATACTTTGCAAATTCTCTGGAGTCTCCTCCTAGTGCCTTTGACTTCACAAACCTTGATGTAAAAAAAGTAAGACAGGAGAGCCCATGCCCTTTCCTCCCTCTCCTCCAGGTGCATCCACAACTTACTAGGTAGCACCATGAGGAAATCCCAGAGGTAACCTTCCAGTTTACCAGCTGAGACACTGGAGGYGGTTAGCCCCATTATTTTGGGGAGCAGGTGTGCAGAGCCCTGCACGAGTGTGTTGCGCTGTTTCCAGGGCCCACCCTGACTTGCTGAGGAGGGGGTTTGCCATGCCTGTCCAGCACCATGTTCTGCTGGGTCCAGGTCCACGCACACTGCAGGAGGTTGATGCTAGCAGCAAGACAACCTGCTGCGGAGCATGCCCACCTTTTGCTTGAAGAGGCGGCTTCCACTCAGCATGAACGACAGCAGGTCCAGACAGCTGAGGGCAGTCAGACTCAAAAAAACTTCATTGTAGCTTTCTAACTGGTCAAAATCACTCACGTGCTGTATGTAGTAGGCCCTAAAGAGGTGATAGGGAAGGAAGCAAATTATAATGACACAGATGAAAATCAGGTTTTTCACCTGGGCCCAGAACTCTTGGTGTGACCAGAGGGATGTGGAAAGTTTTCTCGTCACTTTTACCAGGATGAAAACCTGCAGGCCCAAGAGGACACAAGTAATGCAGGTGACAGCTACAATTATGGTGTAGTTCAGGGCTTTCACGCTCTCCTGCTGTAGTTCTTTGTGRAACTTAAAGCATGTTGTATCATTGTATGATCCTGAGCGTCCATACTCAAAGGACAAGACTGGCACCACAAAGACCATGACGAAGACCCACACAGCAGCGCTGGCTGCAATGGCGTGCAGCTTCCTGTAAAACTCCACCTTGTCCTTCCATTGAAAGAAGATGAGCCACCGGATCACCAGCGTGATCACATAGAATAGGAAGGTCAGGTACATGTGGATGTGCACCATTGCACTCACCATTCTGCAAAATGGCATCTTGAATACCCATTTCTTGTTGACATAGTAGTGCAGGCGGAAGGGCACCGTGAAGAGGAGGAGGCTGTGCACAACAACCAGGTTAATGATGGCTGTAGTGGTCACGGACAGAGTGTTCATCTTGACCAGCACAAATGACATTGTGATGGACCCGATCCCACCTCCAGCAAAGGCAACGGAGTAGGCAGTAATCAGTATGGCACTCATGGTGTTGGTGTGAGTGAAGGCAGAGGAGGAGTCACTGCTGTTCCTATTCTCTTCAGTCATGTTCCTGAAATCTTCCTTGTACATATTCTAGAAATGAAAGAATACATAAAGACTAAGATAAGGTAGGAATGAGGCAGAGCTTTCCACCCGGATCCTTCCAGAGGGATAATCCTGGAATCTCACAGCCAGTGAGCCAAAACCAGTAGTTTTATCCAAACATCCTCCCGCCTAGAGAAAAATGGCTGAGAAGGTTGGGCAGAGAAGCTGCTCTAGTCCTTCAGAGGTTGCTAGCCATATCCTTAAAAACAAGCATGAGTTAGTAACATGTGGAAAGAAGAGATCCTTAGAGAAATTACATGATTGTGGTGGTTTTGAGCTTTCTGTGTTAGTTCTCTCTTCTGAGCATCTGCATGCTTTTGCAGTGAAGATCAGAGATACTGTTCAAATTCTGCTACTCATTCATCAGTTTGTTTATTTGCAACACAAATCTGCCCTTCCCAGAGCCAGATAATAACCATATGTTGCTCTATCAAAGCTACAAATTTTGTTTGTTACCGAGAGCTGAGTTTTGCACACATTACAGTCAACTCCTTCTTCTCCATGGACAGTTTATCTGAGTAAGGGATTAAACACCATGGATACCCAGGCTCCATGGAGATCCTGCTCAGATCCTGCCAGACCAAGTAGCATAGGCAGTGCTGTCCCGACGCTTAGGGCCATTTCACATCTAGTAAGTGGTAAACGGGTGTTACAAAATGGCCTGTTTAGAAAACGTTAGAAAGGACATCCTGGGTTAGTGCAAATAAGCTTGCCTGGCCTGAGCTGAGGCTAGATGAAAGTTAATAGCAAGTTTAATAAGTATGCTATACATTTTTAATATATTACTCTTTCAAAGAGAGATTAAATACAATTCTTATAATTCTAAATGTAACTTCTGGTAGGATTTTTAAGTACTACGAGATTGTGTGGGAGGGGAAGAGTTCAGGTAGGGTGTTATCCTGAAGCATGTTTGCATCTATGAAAGTATCAAGAGGATGTTCACACTACAGTCACAGAAAAGAAGGGGGAAAATTGAACAGTGCTGGGCTCTGTACTATCCCAGTTATACTGCTACTGCTTCCTAAACTGTAATTTAAAACTGACTCTGGTATGTCATCCATTTCACCAGTGAATCCTACAACACAAGATGGGGTTTTCTCCTGAATGAGTTTTTGCAGTTTTTCTTTTAATACTGCAATGTTGTTAACTTCACAAAGTAGTTCCTCTATCTCTTTGTACGAGTAGTGTTTCAGATTATTCTCATTTTTAGGTAGCACATACTGCCAGAAGTTGGGAGGGGAAAAAAGTTCTTTAGCAGCTCTCTTTCTTGTGGAAAAGAGGAAATACCTATAACAGTTTTATAAACAGGTTTTGCTCACAGTGGGGAATGAATATCTGTGATGTATCTCAGGTATTTTTTGTTGTTCCTTAGCAATATTTCTAAGCATTCGCCCCTACAGTAATCAAGATCTCTTTATACATTGAAAAGTCAGTTATTCTCTAGCTATCCCAATGCACCTAAGACTCCAGATATTTTATTGTAATCAACATAAATATAACTGCCGTATCTCAAATTGATATGTTGGTTGTCGGCACTTACTGATCTTTTCTGTTTGAAACTGCATTTCAGAGTTACGTGGACAACTAATTCCAGTACATTATGAGAAGTAAAATGGGTTGCAATGAAAGAGCTTTTTCTCAAAGGCGCTGCTGATTGGCACACTGCAGCTCTTGCATCAGAAACCATGCAAGTTTCTTCCAGTTCTCTTCTCGTTTCTGAGACATTGCGTTTCAGCCTCACAACCATGCAAGCCAGAAGGGATTAGCAATAGCTGTTCATCAGTTTCTCCAAGTTGTTAAGCTTTAGTTCGAAAAGATGTCTCTAAAAAGTGGCATTATCGCACTGTTTTAATTTAAAATGCATATTTAAAGTTTAAAAAGTGCCACAGCCCTAAAGGCAACATGCTGGAAACGCGGGTTGGTGTAAGCAGCCCCAGCAGCAAGGCTGCACTTGGAGAGGAAGGACCCATCGCGATCACCCGTCAGAGCCTGGCAGTGAAACTTGAACTGAAGGCAGTAAGGAACAGATAAGCAGAAGTCAGATAACTGGTATTTTCCTCAGACAGTCCTATTAAGGGGACAGCTAGAGACCTATTTGTGTTGGCAAATAAGCAACCGAGACACTGAAATGCAGGTTTCTGCAGAACTTTGCAGTCATCGCTAAATCCCTTCATTGTAAGATTCTGCAGGAAATCTCATTTTCATTAATCTTCAAAAAAAAGCTACTGGCAGCTGTGATATGAGATTATCGGCTCCCCACTACGACAGGCATCCCACTGTGTAATGAATACAGACTATAGCATGACATAGGGTACGTTTCACAGAGGAAACGCTGCTTTCTGGTGAAATGAAGTTTCCTATTGCAAGGACTTTCACATAGCTGTAACCTACTGACCAAACAATTAACAAGTTCTTTGGCCAGAATTTAACAGGAGGCACATGGAATGAGAATGAATGCAGGTCTTACAACAGACTAATTAATTATGTAACATAGGCTATATACTGAACCTAACTGGAAACATGAGCTATAGAAGTCTTCAAGAGCCAGAAAATATCTCACAGAAGAGGAACAACAACAGAAGGGACCACTGAAAGTGGTATCAAGCTATCTAAGAATGGTCTTCCCCCATGCTGCTTAGCCCCTTGCCAATGTCAGCTGGTGTAAGCTCTTGCCAGCTGTAACAGCATTGCTTCAGTACTGAATCTAGCTTGCTTAAAACTAGCTTTTTTAACTATCTTGCATTTTACAGAGTGGTGGTACCCTGTCCACAGAGTTACAGTTCAGTCTCATCCCTTCTTCCCTCCTCCCCGCACACCCCCTGGCCTCAAACAATGTCTGAAGCACCAAGGAGCTCCTTCAGGATGGTACTTTGCAGCCTTGCCTCACCCAGGTGGCTTCCCTTCATGCACACTAATGTTAGCTCTTGACATCTGTAAGAACAGAAGGAGCGCGGAGAGGACTTACCCCATTGCGCGTCCAAAGGCAAAGAGTTTCTCCTCAAGGAGGTGTTCTTGTTTCTGTGCCTTCCTACCCCCTCTAGCTACTGCCAGTTCAGTGATATTGCTCAAGTTTTGGAGCAAGGTTTGGTCTTCCTCTGTGTTAAGCCTCTCATCGCTTGGTTAAACTTCTGCCGGACATATGCTTTAAACAGCCATGAGTCAATGATGGGCAACCACTTCATTTGAATGCCATAGCAGTTAAAGAGACATCTGCTGGTGCCAAGGGCTTGGGGACAATTGCCAAAGTAGCTGTGCTTTAGTTTGACAAAGGAGGTAGATTGCCAAGAGGCCAGATGCTGGGTTCTTTCAGAAATATGATCAGCAAAAAGATTCTTGTGCATTCAAGATTCATCAGTTATCAGTGTGGATAAGGCCATCACATTAATTTCCTGTGACTTTCTGCGCAGCACAGTCCACGGGACTTCCCTGGACTGCTCTCTTCAGGCCATCATGTCATTTACGAAAATGATTCGGTCTCTGTCAAAATTTTCCCAGTAAAAGAACATTCATTCCAACCTTCAGGAACTTGTTTCTCTTTTATCCTACTGTTAATTATCCTACTGTTTAAAAAAAAAAAGTGTGAACCGTATTTCTAGACAGAGTTTGTACAGCCTCAGCTTCCAGGCATAGTATGTACTTCTGGTTTTGCCTTCAGATTTAAAAACCCTTTGTCAAATTTTGGCTTTCCCTATAGATACCTGGAGATAAGTAGAGATGAGAGATAGAAGATACTTACCTTCACTTCATCCCAGTCATATTTGTTCAGTCACTGAACTGCCTCCATCAGCACTGTGCTCCTATTCTTTGGTTCTTAGATGAACAGCTTTGCATTTGGCAGTGGTAAAATGCATGTTGCTAGTTTGCACCTGACTTAGCAATCCAGATCAGTCTGTCACTGGCTTGTCGTCTCCATTGCTTACTATTTTCCCAGCAGGTTCATCAGTCACCATTACGTTACATCAACACTATATCAACTTTTTTTTAAAAAAAAAATCTCATTTTTCAAAACTGATGACATTCTTACAATCTCTACCAAACAGTGAGCTCTACTCTCTGTATAACAAGTGTTTACAAAATTTATTCCCCCGTATATGTCTTCTGAGGGACTTCATGTGTTCCGACAGTTGGGTTCTGCAGAAGAAGTGTTTCCAGTCTGCACCCAACTGAGAAGTTTCATTTGAATTTGGAGGGGAAAAAAAGTTCAATTCAAATGAAAGATTTCTATTTTTGACAGACTTAATAAAATGGAAAAATCAGTGTTTGTCAGAACTGACATCTCTGCATTGAGCTAGACTAGGTTGGAGGCAGTGCAAAATACAAATATTATTTAACTATAGTCTGTTTAAAATGTGCATTTGTTTCACAGCCATCCTCATTTAGTCTCAGAGCTGCTTTCTGTTGAGAGCATTGTAATTGCTGTTCGATTTGCTCTAATTCCATGCTGTGTTATGGTAATGTAGACTATGCCACTAGAATAATTGCAGCATTCTCTTCATTTCAAAATAACCACACACACCTGAAGTTTGAAGTATAAACATCTGCTTAAAGGAAAACATTACAAATTAAAAATATGAAATATCAAGTGCGTGTTTACATTTAGATATTGACTTTTTTCAAACAACTTTTAGTGATTCCTCTAACTAATTCACTAGCTCATTGACTCATGTGTTGTAGGCTGTGTCATCGTTATACTGATACTTTTTTGTTTAAATCCAGTCTGCTGAAGAACAAATGGGATGGAAAAACATGTTGAGTTAGTCCTCTTTTGTTTGAGATTTTTGCTGGTTTTACACAAAAATGGAAACCATGGAACCTTCCTAAAAACAATTATTTACCGTCCTGGCAGTATCTTATGGAAGAGAACAAATTTACCCTTCTGGTCTTTAGAGATTGGATGATATCAAACACATGCACAAAGATGGATGAAAGCAAAAAGAGTTGCCTCCCACTTTTAGGAGGCAGTGTAGAACTACAGGACAGCAATATGAAAAAGGATAAAGCAATGTTTTCCTGTACTAGGACATTAGAAATAACAATGACAAAAACAGTTGTGCAGAAAAACTTTAAAATGTGTTCAAAATAAAACAGCTAGACAATTGGATACTTTTTTTCCTAAAGTTGCAAACATTGTTTTAAAAGCATTGCAAACCAAGGCTTTTGTTCATTCTGTGTATACTTACAGATTAGAGTTTATCTCCACTCTTCAAGTGTTGTTTACTTGTCTCTTCATTTTACTTAAGCTCTAAGAACAAAAAGCAAAACACCTGATATTTTAAAGAGTCATTGCCTTACTTCCTTCTTTGAACCTATGACGAAGCAACAACAACGAGCCTTAGTTATGTGAGGGCAGGGCTGCCCATAAGCACACAACATTTAGGAAGATTTTCAGTTGCACTCCCAGTGAGGAGTTCATGGGCAAAAGAAATGCCCCCTTGGCTTGCATGTTACTGTCTTTTACCAGTCATCTGATGTCCTGTCAGAACAGCTCTTTTGTGAATTTAACACAGGATCCCCTAATTTGCAGCTATTTCTTAGCCATAGGAAGACTTCAGAGCCTCCCATTTCTGAACAGTTACATTCTACTGCCTAAAATGACCAAGTCTGCACACAGATGTAAGCCCCACAAATCACACAGACGCTTGTTTGGAAAGGTTATTCCCCAGAGTGGAGGGGATCATTTGAAAGAGTGTTTTGAGAAAACAGGGTAGAACAGGAGCAAAATATGATCTATATTGTAACTAGCTAAGTGTGGGTTTGGATATGGTTAAAGTATAGACATCAAAGTGTAAGGGATGAAACGAAGCTCACCCTAAAGCCCAGCACTATGTCTCAGCCCTGCTTTCTGCCAAGATTGTAGCTCAGCATCTGGATCTCTTGGGACTCGGTGCCATTGCTACGCCTGTACACTGCTAGCAAAAGGCAACTAGGGGATTTTATTAAAAAAACATTGGCCACGTCAGTATCGAAGGCTCATCAGCGATGATCGTTGTTGTGTGGTGTGCATGGTAAAAGATGGCTTACTGCAGGACTGAGTCTCTGTTACGAATCTGTACAAGGGCAGTTTTGCCCTCCTGCAGGCTTAACTCATTTCTGTCAGAACACACAGTAATATTTGAGTATAATAGTTTTTAAAGCAACGGTATTAACATTCAACATTTACATATAATCTTACATAAGAACATTTTAACTGACTACATCCTGTTGCTTCACATTTGGTTAAAAAAACACAAGGGAGGTACTGTTCTGTGGTACTTCACAACAGACTGGTATCTGATGGAGACCGCCTTTTTGCATTTTGCAATTTTAACGGTGGCTAACAGCTAAAGAGCTGTTCAGATAATATTAAAAAGTGATCATAATAATGCTTAGGTCTCACCTATTAGCTTTCTTCTGTTGATCTCTAAGCTCTGTTAAAAGGCATATGTATCATTCTCCCCATGCTACAGCTAGAAAGCTGAAACCTCTGTGGCAAAGCCAGATATAAAGCTAAGATATCCTTAAATCAAGTCCTGTACCTTCTCAAGTTACTCATGTTGTCCTGGCTTCTTGTAGGTCTTGTTCTAGAATAAATACATCCCAATTAATAGCAGGAAGAAAGCCAAGATATCTTAAAGACCTGCAGGTAGCAGACGTTTTTTTTTAAGTTATATAATATTGTTGATACATATAGTAAGTTGATACATACATAATATGTTAATATGTATAATACTGTATATAATATTGTTGATACATACTGTTGATACATATAATAATTACATAACATATAAGTTACAAAATATTGTTGATAAATAACAATGTTGTTTTCCCAAGCAGTCATCACAAATGGGGCTTTCCAGGTTGACTTCTTTCCATACGTTTGCATTCTGCAAATTTTCAATCCTTGCATTGACTCAGGATCAAAACAAATTTTGAAATACCAGAGTATGGTCTGGGACAGACATCCTCATTATCTTTGTTYGTCTCTAAGATGTAGTTAGTGTCAAGCTCTAGATAGGTATAGAGAGCTTAATACACAGGATTGCAATTCATTTTCCTTGCTAAATTGATGCAGTTTTGCACAAGATTTAACAACAGCATGTATAATCTCTGGAGTATGTTTCTCACACTGTCGTTCAAAGAATAGATTCCAGACTGGTATGTTTAGATTTTCACCAGTAATGTACTGAGCTGGTGGCAGAATGTGATTATTTTAGAACATCACACACCAGCTGAATTTAAACACAAGTGCTAGAAATGCATGTATTTTGTAAGTTTTGAGTAATTGCTGATGGTCTTAGCAATACCCCAAAATCTAGAAGAAATGTGATAGTGGGTTTGCACAGTACCATTGTATCACCTGGATCAGACCTTCACTTAGTTTGAATTTGCATTATAACAACAGTTTCATGGGTCAAGGCTGTTTAATAATAGTTGAGAGTCTGGCCCAGATTTCAAGGACTACTTGTCCTGAGATCTGAGTAGCATCAAGGCTCCTTTACTCTGGATTGTGTGAAAGGTCCTTGAGAAAAGAGAACTGTGTCCTTTATGCTTAGGCATAATACATGTTGTTAGTGATTTTTCAGCTGTTACGAACTTGGAGATGTACACAGAATAACCATGGCAACCCAGGTGTTCTTGCTTTTCCACATTTATTGTGCCAGGACTCAAGGATTTGAAGTGCTAATTCAGAAGTGGATCATACAGGGTGGTAGGAGGTATGCAGGTGTGATGGTTGGGTCTTCTGGAAAACTACTCCTCTCCTTCACTTATGTAGGTGGCAGAAAGCAAAAAATAAGATCCACCTGAACACCTTAAATTCATTGTGGGTAACCTGACTCTTTTACTTAGTTGAGGGTAAAGCTGGAGTGACACTCCTGAAAACACCAAGCTGATGTTGATAGCAGAGAATCAGGCCCCCAGAGGGGTCTCTAAACCTGCAATTGCTAAGGGTGAGTTTTGAAATAATCCCCAAAGTGCGAGGGACAGTTACATGAATAAATCAGCTCTGCTGGACAGTTGATCAGACTTCTGCCTGCCAGAAAACTCTATTAGAAGTAGCAAAGTATTCCTTAATTATATAATTTTCTTTTACACTGGAAGAGCTAGACCCTGCTCCCCATTACATCCACGAAAGAATCAGGACTTGAATTAYCGAAAAACTACTTCAAGGCCGGTTTCTAGCCTTCTTTGTTCCTTGTATATATTCAGATCCATCACATAAACTTCATTTGTATTAATAAATATAAGCCTGTTTATACCAGCAAAAACATTGTCCCATAGTTGTGTATTAGTCTTGCAGTAAGCCATGAGCCTGATTGTCCCCTCTAGTGTGTAATTTAATACTGTCCAGTTCCAGTTTCACCAATGACACCTCTGAATCTGGTGGGACAGCAGATCAAGGCCCTGCTTTTTTGATTTTCCCTTTGATTTGTGTCTGAACATAAAGCAGCCAATCACAACTATGGCATGAAGTCAGGTTCTTCTGAAAACGCCTTCCAAAATCATGCAGTAGAGATATCAGGGGGCTGGACAGATTAAACAAGGTTCAGTTTCTTGACAACTGATCTGATATAATCTATCCTTTCCTAAACTGGGGAAAATCCCATACTGCCATGTATGTTTGACTGTGAAAGATATGGTTTTAGTAGATGTACCTGTGGGCTGACCAACACCAAGTGTTGGTCACTTGTTCCTCAGACCTTTTCTTAGGATGGGTCAGAGCAGTGTCCTCAAGCAAGGGCAGTGTCTGCTTCCTAGGTAAAAGGAKAAGATACAGGGAGAGCATCGTCCGCTACATCTTGTGCTTCTTACGCAAAGCCCAGATCTGCTCAGAGTCCCTCCCAGTGCCAGCTATGGGCCTGGTCCCAGTACGTAAGACTGGCTGGATCAGTTATTAAGCTGTAATTGTGACAGGTTAATTGCAATTTATCATTAYGTAAAAGATCAGCTGCTAATATGAATAGCTGAAAGGCAGTATGTAGTTAGAGTGAGKAACTTTTAGCTGCTACCAACAAAATTATATTTTTGACTCATATTCTAATGTGTCTTACCATTTCAAGCACCTGAATAGAAAGATATTAATTATCTACAAAGGAAAAATGTTCAGTTATCAGTAACAGCCAAAACCATTTTGTAGATAATAGGTTTCTTAAAATGTCTCTATCTGGGTTCTGAAGCAGTTGTGATTTGTGGCTGTCACCCAGGCGGTGCAAGGCATCCTATGAGTGAGAAATACTGCCTGTGACACATCTGAAAGAACATTTTGGAAAAGTACAGGGAGGAAAATGTGACTTGCAATTCCTCGTTTCACACATCTTTGCACAGCAGAGATATAAATTCAAGCTCCTCTGAAAAGTGGAAATACATCTGGTGGCCTCCCCCTAGTTCCCTTTTCTAATTTAGGGGGAAAAAATACCCACTTTGCAAGTTACTATCCTTGGGCATTATTACTCAAAAGAAATTTGCTTAAAAGTACCTGAGGCAGAGTGGTGTGGAGACAGTCTGTTTCCCCTTCAGCCTATCTCACTACCTTTCCCTCCTTTGGAAGCACCAAAATTGCACCTCATTCCATGCTGAAGTATAGCCTATCAATAAAACCACCTCAAATTTCTATTCAGCTCTTACCGTAATCCAGATCTTTCAACAAGACCTGGAAAACTGCAAACAAAACAAAACCTAAATCCACATAAAAATCTGCTGTACTWCTTCTTCAATAGTGTGTGTGTGAGGGATCACAAATCTAGAAAATCACTGTTCTAACACTAATAATTTGCCCAACTTTCCCCATACCTACTTCTGTTTTCTACTGGAACTCTGCTTTGGCCTCAGTGTTTGTCACTGAGGACAGGAGGAGCAATCAGAACCATGTACAAAAGATATCTGTGCAGACTCCAGTCTAAATGGACCTTTTTGAGAAGGTGTCTTACTTATTTTTAACAACTGCACATTTCCAGTAGTCTATCACCACCTTTAATATTATCTTGTTCTGCAGGATTTTACTAGTTCACATCTGTCCCATGCCAGTAGGTTTTTCAGGAGATACACCTCTCATCAGGAATCCAGCACAGCAATTCACTCGTTATCAGAGCTTGTTCTCACCAGGATAAAAAAAAAGGAGGGAGGAGCTGATTGACAAGGAGATGCATTACTCCTGTCATAAGGATGACATTAGACTGCAGAGAATGAAATCATATATGCGGTACCATGCCGATCCTATATGCATATATGCCTTTCTGAGAAGAAAAAGCCCTTCCCTTCACCTGAAAAGACAGTGCTCATCCTAAAATTTGTTTGAACTCCGTACTAGCCTCTCACTAATTGCCTCCTGAGGCAGGCAGCATGTTGTAAGGAACAATATTTTCAAAAAAAAAGATTACAGCCCAAGTCTATTGCTACTTGCCCTCAAAATGTTTACTGCAATTGCTAATACTGTTTTATTCTCAGATTGTTTATTTCATTTGATTTCTGACTGCAGAGGTAATACAAACGTACCAGTACTGCTAGATTGATAATGAAGATGCTTTCCTACCTCAGCATAAGCACAATGAAATACATGACTTCGCTGCTACAGTTAGGTTAGACAGGAGTTCAGGGTTCCTCTTATCTCTTTCAGAAATGAGGAATTTACTGTAAGGGAATTGTTCCACACTGCATTCATAAAGTACATTGATTTGTAAGAGCGTTTCCTGATCAGCACAGCTAAAGACTGCATAATGGAATGAGGCACTGTATGCATGCAGGTGCTCTATTACATCAAATTGTTTGGGCTGAAATGGTTCATTTTGCTGTTAAATCTGGAGGTTTCTGTTCTGAGATAATGATAAGCATTTGCGTTAAATTAAGATCTTCAGTGCGTTTGCCAAAGTGTGAAGCTAATTGTGTCAGGAATAAGCTCATTACTGATGCATTTTTTAAGACTTTTGCCTATTTGAAGTTCAGCTGAAATGTTTAGGATGCACCTAGAGAGTCCAGCCAGGAGCAGCTGCAGAAACAACTAGGGTAAGGGCTGCTGTTCTGGGCTGTGGGAGGAGTACCCACACCTGCCCTTTGTCCCACCGTCCCCCTAACTTGCTCTCCCTAAGCCTCTCCTCCCCATTTCGTTGACACAGCACTCCCCAGAAAATCTTGGGCCACGCTGCTTGTGGCCGTGTGTGATAATTCTMGCCCAAATCTGCTTGCTTTGGACTGCCTCGTGCTGTGGTGTGGCACAGAGCACCATGCCACTGGGCCACTATTCTTGGTTGGTCTTTAGACCTCTCTGTGAAAAATAGTATTGAAAACAATAAACTATAATTAGCTTCCCTGCCTAACTTCCTTCTTTTCATTTCCTCCAGGTTATTTCATGATCTGTACATCTTTCTGATCACTGGAAAGAGTAAGTGCCAAATATTTTACATCATTATTCATCATTATTCACTACAGCTCTTACTAGCTCTTCTTAGCTGAAGACAGACTGGCARGACATTCCTGTATGATATTATGAGCCCTACAAGATAGATGTAAAAAAAAGAAAAAAAAAGAAATCGGTAAAATCCAGCTGGAGTCAGTGGAGCGTGGTGGAGAGAAGCCCAGAATAGCACCAGCATAAGTTGGTACAACAGTGCGTGGTGTAGGAGATACCCTGTGCAGATATGAGCTCTGATCCCAACACAAAATAGCCACAGTAGGACAGTGACATGCCCTTTAGCTTCTGAACAGGATTTGTTGAGACTGGCCATAGCAACATGCCTCTTTAGCCCCATTGCTTCTGGTTCTCAAATTAGCACATTAAGCACTAATTCGAACACATCTTCACAGAAAAGATACCCCCAGAATAGCTTTCCTATTTCAGATTCAGAAGCAACCTGCACGTGTTGTTTTAGGGGTAACAGTCTTTCTGTATGGTATTGGCAAAAGAAAATATGCATGTTACCATGTGAGTCTGAGGTATCATGCAATTCAGAACGCAATGCTATGCAGAAATATCTAAGCTAGCTTTAAATAGGTAGTTGGTGATAAATCTGTGTTGGTGTGACACTCCCTCTAGTCAAATTTATCCCAGTTTTCCAGGCTTAGAGGCTGTGGTATTTTCAGTGCTTCAGTTAGCTCCTCCAGAGCTAGTTTTGATACCTCTGCATGACACTGCAGAAAGTCATGTGCACATCCCAGTTTGTGTCTACTGTGGCTGTTGAATCATAAAAACATCCAGGTTGGCAGGGATCTCCAGGGATTTTACAGTCAAACCTCGTGTTGAAAGCAGGGCCTTAGACTGGGTTGTCTAGGGTCCCATCAAACCAAGTCTTGAATATTTCCAGCAAGGGATATTCTGCCACTCCGAATTTTTCAGTGTCTGTCCTGCACCAGGAAGACCAAACCTGGACACAACATCCCAGGTGTGGCCTAACGGGTGCTAAGTGGCGTGGAATAATCACACCCTTGACCTGCTGGCTGTAGTCCTTGACCTGCTGGCTGTACTATTGCTGATGCAGCCCACAGCAAGGTTCCCTTTCATTGCTGTAAGGGCACACTGCTGGCACACATTCAGGCTGCACCCCCAGCAGTCAGACACACCCCCCCACCCACACCCCCCACTGCTACATGGAATTACTCTGTCCCAGGTGCGGGATTTAACAATTATCTTTGTTAAACCCCATGCAGTTCTTTTTGGCCCAATCTTCCAGCCTGTTGCAGTCTCTCTGGTTGGTGGCCCTTCCTTTTAGCATCTCTCCCCTCACAATTTGTTGTCATCTGCAAACTTGCTGAGGGTGCATTCAATCCTGTCCTCCCAATTTTTTATAAAGCTATTGAATAGTATCAGGCCCAGTATTGACCCCCAAGGAACTCCACTTGTGACTGGCTGCAGGTTCAACTTTGAGCTATTAGCCACCACCCTTTCAGCTCAGCATTTTAATCAGTTCTCCACCTATCTGTGGTCCATCTGTCCAGTTTGTATCTTGCCAGCTTGTCAAGAGGTTATTAAGATGACCATGTCAAATGCCTTGCTAAAATCAAGGTAGATGATGTCCATGGCTCTCTCCTCATCCACTAAGCAAATTGTTTCATCAAAGAAGGCATCACAGAATGGCAAATAAAGTAATTACAATGCTCTTTGTAGGATGACAACTACTTGTCTCCTAAATAAACCACCTTTACACCAACCTCTTCATCATTTGACAGCTATTGGTCTCAAAACTTCCTTCAGACAATGCCACCTATACTGCTAACACCTTCTTAAATGCTTAAAATAATCCTGATTGTGAAACCAAATACCTGGAATGAATTCTTTCTGCCCTTTTTCCAAAAGCTGCTTCACTTGTTTATCCTTCCCTGTAGGAGGTCAGTGAATGAAAAGAGGCAAGCATTGAGAAATGCACAGCTCGAATTGGGAGGCTTCATGCCATCTCCTGCAGCAGAAACTACATACCTGCAATCACTCACTTCTGCCAGGATGCAGCAGGAAGGAGAGTGTTTCCACCACCAAGCCGAGGGCTGCCTGGTGCCTCAGCTTCTGAGATACAAGATCGGGAGAGATCAAACTGGGCAAATCCACGTAAAGCCACCCCTACTTATCCACACCAATATATTTGTCACCTTGTGATGTAAATTGAGATGTAAAACGTCCCATCAGCTGTGACTGCCTGGAAGGCCGACCTGATGATGGTCTGATCTCTGTCCCTGACACCTGTGTCACCCTGAGGCTGAATGGTAGCTGCACGTCTTTCTGGGACATGAAGTTTAGGCAGCTCCAGCTGATATGGATGGCTGTAGTGCAGCAGCCCATGCTACAAGAGGGTCCTCTACCTCAACACCAACTTCCCATAGAAGATCAGGACCCCGTTTCTTCTCTTCAAGATCCTCCACAGCCTTAGCCTTTTTTTTCAAAGCAGCTACTCCCAGTTTCAGATGAAGATCGTGATGAGCAACTGCACTTCCCAGGGACTCTTTAAGATAAGGATAAAGTGATTGAGATGGTCCCTCTCTGGGATGGCTCTGGGGCTGAGAACCATGAACTAAGAACCACCACAAAGCTGCAAATGCGGTGCAATCTCTCTGCCCAAGCTATCGCCTCTCTAACTTCTTAAGGAAATTCATAACAGCATATTTATGAAAAAAACCCATATCAACTTACCAAAATAAAATACTGTGCTGCAAAAGTTTCTGCATTTGAGTAAGGAGATGTGGTAAGAAACAATCTGGGACAGCTGGTTACTATAGTCAGTTTATTCAATCTAGCTTTCAAAGGTATTTGGATACTTTGTGAAGATCAGCTAGTTATGACAATGTTATCATTATATGAACCTATACATAATGGTAACAGGACTCCAACTATTCTATCCAGTTATTGGTATCGCTAGCTTTTTCACTTATAAAATGGCGAGCAGAAATTTCTCAGACTCTAGTTGCTTCTGACAACGTACTTGAAAGGCTGGTTCCTTTACATACCGAAATGAAGCACAACCCTATAGCATATAATCATGCAACAAAGCAAGGTAAAATAGCCATCACGCTTCCTACTGCCCTCAGCATCACTTATGAATAATGTGTGATTTTTGCAGCAGTTCTTTTAGAAAGRTGGGTCTGTGTTTGGCTCACCACCTGAAGAGCAGCAGATACCCTTTTCTGGGGGCCAAACATAAACAGCATACTCAAAGGAGCAATGCCTTTCCATGAGTGCTAAGAACTCCAGGGAGGTTTAAGTTCTCATGTAGTGAGATGCTCCGGGACAGCAGCAAGTGTATGGACAGTTATTGTGGAGCACCTGGTGCCCTTCAAATGTGCAGCCTAGTTTTCCCTGCTGTGAGTTGTTTATGTGCTTCAACTGATAATGCTGTCACAAAGATAAGAACTGCAATGGTACAGCTCCAAGTGGAAGGTGAAAAACCAGTTCTGCTACTTTCTGTCTTCTCAGCAGGAGGGACATGGAGCCRGTGGGTTCACAACAGGGGGAGAAAAAAGCTGCCACTGCTGCCACAGAGATAAAAACAACGCACCTGATACATGATCACCCAGCAAAGTTAGGGAGTCCAAACAGAACACCACTGCATAGCTACCTGCATAATACACGCATACACCAGCCTGCATTTGGTGACACAGGCCATTTTTGCTGGTGTACCTTCTGATCACTTTTCTCTGTCCTCCAGCCACAGGTCTGTCTTGTCTGATTTATCTGTATTACTCAGTTCATGCTTTTCTTTTCCCTGATCACTGAGAAAGACACTCGGCTGCTCTTGTGGCTAAAGAAGGAAAGCTCTGCTACATGAACAAAATGAAAAAACCTGTCACCCAGGATTCCTTTGTTGCCTTCCTAACGGCCTCCTGTACGTGCTGAGCAACAGGAGGACAGGGATGTAAAATTCAGTAGTGGAGCAGATAACTAGTGGCTAAGCCAGCCATCCAAAGCCCCTCAAGAAGTGGATACTCAACAGCCATCCTTGCTGAGCTGTGCAAGTGTCTGAGAGCATCAGGGAAGGTGTCCAAAAGCACTGAAGTGAAGGCAGAGCTGGCGACCCTCTGACTATCAGGGGGACTTGTGATCCTCAGCATCTGAGGTGATCTTGAAAAATTTATTCTTCATGAAAAAGTATCAAAGCCTATGAGAAAGCTAGTAGAAGCAGTATGGAAATTTCCTTCTTATTCTTTGTTTAAAGATTGACTGTCAAAACCAGTAACAGTACTCTTGTCTTTCTGGTTTACATTCTCTTTTAATAAATTAGTTTTCAGAAAGGATTACGGAAGTGTGGATGTTATTGCAAAAGGAGCCCAGGTGCCCTTCCTGCAACACTGACTCCCAAAATACACTTTTAACTACCTTCTACTTTGCTTCCACAGATTTCACAAAATCTGACATTCACAACTGCTGCAGTGGACTAAAAACCTGAAGCACTTTTAACTTCCACCCTATAACATTTCCTCCCAGCTTTGCTTTAAGCTTACCTCCCACTAGGAATCGTTAAGCTCCATCCAGATCTGCAGGCTTCTCATTAGAGTTCAATAATATTTCCCTCCTCCTCTCCAAGGTGAGGGATAAAACGCTCCCTTCTGCATGTCTGCCTCCAGTACCTCTGCTGAGTACCTTTGCAGCACTTACCCACAGGCTCTCCAGCAGCATAGCAGGAGACTCACGTCACTCTGTACAACTCCTCGACTTTGCAGAGAAGTGCTGCTGAGGAACTGCAACTGCAACCCAGCTCTGTCTGCTTCCTGAAATRTCACCCGTTGCCCATAAACCACAAACAGCTGAAAAATGTGATTGGACCAATTGTTATCATGTCATGTATCAAGTCTATTGATGTTGATGTGTTTGGGGTTTTTGTTTATTCTTGTTCTGTTCAATACATATTAAATATTTCCAGTTCTTGTAAAATGTATCTGCTTGTAAGCAGTTACAGGTGCAAGAAAGAAAGAGGACTAATTGAACTGAAAGTGAAAAAGCACATGTGGGAGTAAGCGTTTATAGTCACGTATGTGGATATATAGATACAGGTATTTCTCTTCTGTGGTATGAAGGCCACTCAGCCTTTCAGCAGCATTTGCTCAGTTGCTCAGATAACACCTGAGAGGTGAACACATTGATCTGAGAGTAATTACAGGCACTTTTCTCATGATGCAGTGGTAAAGCATTTGTAGTAATCCTGAAGCAGGGCAGCCCGCAAGGCTGAATGCTTTCTGGCACTCCTGAAATGCTTCTGTCTCATTATCAAACAGTTGAGTCTTCCAAAGAGATGTGAGTACCCACTCTGCATGTGCTTTTTGTACACTACAGTCTTTTTATAAGTGAAAAGTATTGACTCAGTCTTTTTATAAATGAGGAGGATAAGGCGTGTGAAATGAAGAAAGTTTTGGCAGGGATTTATTACGAGATTATCATCATCCTCTTCATTATACGCTGTTGGCTATATTCTTATTTGTATCCAATTTATATATCTGCTACCAGAAATCTGGCAGAGCAGCAGCAGAGGCACATGCAACGGTGCTACTATTCTTTGACCCCCTTTAGTTTCCAAATGTTGTTCTCTATCAGTGGCACAGCAGAATAGCTGCAAAACCTGGCCGTGCAAGAAGTACCAGGACAAACTCATTTCTCTTCAAAAACTTGAAGATACTTTCCCAGGAGTTTCAGTATGAATAATAAAAGTGTTCAGAATAAGGATGTTCTCTTTCTTCCAAATTAAGGGGATATGCTTGGGGACTTTTAAATCCAAAAGCTCATTAAATGTTCTGTTCTATCCCTATGTTAAGATTCTACAAGATAAAAAGCAATAGTTGGAGAAAATATAATACTATCCCTAGCAATGTCTAACTGCTCTTTTTAGGGTTTAATAAGGAAACTATTGCTCCAATTACTGGGGAAACTATTGCTCCAATTACTGGTTGAGCTTAGAAAATATTCTTGTAAGATTTTAGTGATCTGCAGTTTAAAACTTACAACCAGTTCAATGTAAAAAAGACATAGTAATACCTTTCATCAAATAAAAAGTACAGCAATATTTTCCACTACACCCAAATGCAAAAATTAAAAACAGTGTTGAATTTGTCTCAACTGTGTAATAGCCTACTAGTCCTATATTACATGTTGTGAAGGTAAGGCATAAAAGAGCTCAGATGATTTCTTCAAAGTCACTTAGAAAGTCTGCTACTGAATCAGAATTAGACTACTTTTCTCATAATGTTGCGTCTTATGCTTTAACCTGTAGGCTGTATTTTGCCTTTCAGTAACAGTAAGGAAGGCTTCCAGAACTAAACTTTTCACATTAACCTGTGAAATCCAGTAACCTCACTGTTGCCTCAAGCCAAAGCAGCTGTAAGTTTTTAAGGAGCTGCTCATCCTCAGTGCTTATATGGAGCATTAAATATCCCTGAGACTTTGCTTCTTAGAGGAGTCATGTTTGCACTTTCCCTGGGAATGTAGCTTTATCCATAGCTCTTAAAGACTGATCTACTTGCAGAGTCCTAGGGTAATATAGGATATGGACTTCTGGAGGTCATCTGTTTTAACCCGTCACTCAAAGCAGGGCCAGCTTACATCAGGTTGCTCAGTGCCTGGTCCAGTGGAGTTTGAATATCTCCAAGGATGGAGATCCCATCGCCTATGGGCCCTTGTTCCAATGTTTGACCACCCTCATAGTGAAAATATTTTTTTCCTAACATCTATCTGGAATTTCACATGCTGCAGCTTATACCCATTGCCTCTTGTCCTATAGCTATGTACCTCTGAGAAGCATCCATCTCTATCTTTTTCTACTGCCTCTCATGAGGTAGTTGAAGAGAGCAATAAGATTTGCCTGTACTTTTGGTAATGCAGCCCAGGATGTGGTTGGCCTCCTTAGCTGCCAGGCCTCATGTTCAACTTCTCTACCAGGTACCCCTTGGTCCTTTTCTGCAAACCTGTTTTCTAGACAGGCAGTGCCCAGGCCATACTGTTTCACAGGCTTATTCTCTCCCAGGTGCAGGGCTTTGCATTTGCCTTTGCTGACTCTCATGAGGTTCCTGTCAGCCTACTTTTCCAGCTTGTCCAGGTCCCCCTGAATGCTCTTGATCCCTGCCCTTGAGCGTACCAGCCACCTGCCCTAATCTGGCATCATCCTCAAAATGGCTGAGGGTGCACTCCATCCCATCAGCCAGGTCGTTAATACAGACGTTAAACAGTATTGAGCTCAATATCAGATGAGAAACGCTGCTAGCAGATGGTTGCCAGTTAAACTTCATACTATAGATCCCAACCCCTTGAGCCTAGTTAGCCAGCCAATTTTCCGCCCAACTTACTGTCATCCATCCAAGCCATATCTCACCAATTTGGCTATAAAGATACTATGGAAAATTCTATCAAAGGCCTTGCTAAAGTCAAAGTATACAACATCCATTGCTCTCCCCTCATCCACAGAGCCAGGCATAACATCACAGAAGGCAATCAGGCTGGTCAGGAAGGATTTGCCCTCAGTCAATCCTTCCTGACTGTTCCCAATCCCCTCATCTTTTATGAGCCTGGATACTATGTCCAGAGAGATTTGCCCCATAACCAATTGCCACAGCCTTCCAAAGATGATTGAGAGTATCCTTGTAACAGTAACAGCAACTCTCAGCAACCTTGGATGAACATCAGGTCCTGTGGATTGGGCCCTGTGGGACGTGGGCTGTGAGCAGTCGATGGCGTTGGTAGTCACTGGTGAAGGTGTAGACAAGGCTGGCATCAGGCATGGAACCTCCCCACTGTGCCCACTGTTTGCATCACAAGGGCTGGCAGCCCTGCTGCAACATCTCCTGAGGCTGGATCTCTGCAGGCACAGACATGTCCATGCTTCTGCCATGGTAAAACATCCCTCAGGTAGGCAGTAAAAAGTATAGCAGTAAGCCAACAGCTGTTGCTCATCTGCTGGATTTTGGAAGTAATTTGTCCTGATGGCTTGACCATGCCCATCAATAAATCACACCAGAAACCCAAAAGCCTTCAGCTGCCTCCTTAGTCTTTACAAGGGAAAACTGCCTGATTCATACTATCACTTCCAGAGAAAAGCAACAGAACTGTACAAAGTTTCCCACTAACTACAGAACCATGAAGAGAGAGAAAAAAGTTTAAGCAAATATGTAGTCAATACAGCATTTATCTTTCATGGCTTTTCTCTTCTATTTGCTGTCTAGTTCTTTTCCGTTGTGTGCAAATAGAGTCTTACAACATAGCAAGTGAGGATTAAGGATAAAGGGTAGTAATGGAGCAAAATGGGACAGGGAAAGAGTGTGGGGGCAGGCGTGAAGACAAGGTCATTGTCACCAGAAGAACAGACCACACCTCCTGACTGCCTGTCTGTCTGTCATTCTCTTTCCCCCTCCTCCCCAGTCTTCTTCTTACTCTTTCAGGTGAGAAATATTTGACTCTTTTTCAGCTCGACAGTAGCAATCTTTGAAGGGTCAAAAGCATATGAACATGATAACGCATTCTCCCAATTCCTAGATGGCTGGAGAAAGTTATTATAATCAGAACAACATCAGAGTTTGGCGGTTGCTACTTAAGTTATCATGGCCTTTCTCCAGCATTCAGAAACTACTTATTAATAGACCAGAAGTTCAACCAAACATCTGTTCTATGTGCTAYGCCACACCATAGGCTGCAAAACCCTTCCAACCTCCTATAATAATGTCTGATGCATTGTGAAGAAGAAAATACTAGCAGCATGAAAGTGCTGCTGGACACAAATGGCTTGAGCCAGCGAGTCTTCAGCCAAGTGCTGTTTCTTACTCTGTGCAGTACAACATCTCTGTGGACTACAGTTGCATCTGATGAAAATGGGAGTTGTAAACATATATCCTGAGATATATGTTGCTGTGAGCAGATCAGAGGACATCTCCTCACTGCCTCTGAGTATCTCCTTAAGCAATGAAGAGGAGGATAGCGGATAAGCCTGTGAGAAACAGAAAAAGAAATTGCCCATTGCGACTTTTATCATTCCAGGAATGTTATGCGAGTGAGCGATACAGTATGGTCTGGATTGAGGAAGGTTGCAAGGAGACTGAAGAGTTTAAGTATGAAGATGTCGCCACAACTTACAAGAAGATGTCTTCAGTAATTTGTACAAATCTTCTTGTTCATAGATCTGACCAGAAGTTATTCAGTAAACATGGTAGATGCTTGTTGTTTGCATTGAGTTTTTACTTTTCTCCAAAGTTTTTCCCTTGGAATCAAAGTTTAGTGATACAGTGATAACTATTCAGGTCTCTGGATCATGTGTAGACTATTTGAACACTGAAAAGATTATTGAACTCCTTCAGAAAAGCTAATAATGAATTGCCTTCTTAAGGAAAAAGTGAATAATTTCTGCTAGAATAGGGCACAGTTGATTTTAGCTGACCTTTACTAGCCAGAAGAGGCATGGATCTGTTTTACAAATATTTCTTGTATCTTCCACAAGACAGAAGAGCAGCAGGCAGTGGTCAAGAGCAGCTGCTGAAGCTTTGAGTTATCCACTTTGGCAATGAATTCTCTGGAGGGTTTATCTTTCCTGTAGTGCAGGATGACATGTTTTTTGCTGCAACGTCTGAAGAACAAAGTTGGTTGGTTGTGCTGTGCAATGCTGTGCAGAGAATGACATAAAAAGCATCCTTTGCTTCTGCTATTGTGGTGGCCATGTTTGGGAACAGGTTTGCCTATGGGCAGACAGAACTGRTTTTGAGGCAACGACAATCTATATTCTGTCATTTCGGTTTTCCAGTGCAGTTTATCAGTGAAATGTGGTCAAAGTCTTTGGTCAGCAAGGAGAGGGAAGCAGCTCAGACACAAGAAAGGTAGATTAGATATGAGAATCAGCAGAAGAGAGATGTCGTGAAATTTTACAGCATGTCAGCTCCTTTGCTGCAAAAGTGTGTGACTTACTTTTGCAAAGCAAACTGGAAAGGCGAGGAACTCCAAGCTTTCTGTGTTGGAGTCACCTTTTGTCTGTCTCCTCTCCTGGAACAAGCACAGAAGGGAGGGTTCCCAGCCTTAAGCAATGGGCCATGCCTCTGGGAACTGTCTGAGGTGAAAAGCTAATCCAAGTAAGGCATCCCTATTTTTATCCCAGTTCAGATGCTGGCATGTGGTTGTCATGGTTGCCAAATCTAGCTTAAAAAAAAAAAACAAACAGAAAAATCAAGTCTTTCCAACCACACGGAAGAGAAACTGAAGTACTTTAAGCACTGTGTCTACTAAAAACAAGATGCAGGCATCCACTACCTGAGCATTCATGGCAGACATCCTTCTCTGAGCATGTAGACTTGGAAATAACAGAGGATTTAAAAAGAATACCAGTGAATAAATAATGAAACTGCACTTTGAAAACTCATGATGGATGCGGAGCAGTGATGAAATCAGATGTGATTTTTTTTACCCATACACAAGCAAGAAATCTCTGGATAAACGAAATATAAATGGCCATTCAGCTGCCCAAATAGGACAGACATCTGTACCACAGAACAGTCAAAATCCTTGCCTTGTTTAAGTGAGGCCCTCTGCATCTGACGACCACAAGATTTCACCTTCCTCTGAGGAYGGGAGAGCTGTCTTGTGAGCGATTGCAAGCAGTAGCCCAGTACTTTCACAGGGTGAAGTACATGGTCTATAAAGAGCCAGTGATGTCCCAAAGAAAGATGACAGCTGTAGCGTGTAAAGGAGCACAAGCAGAAAAAAKAAATGAGAAGTAAAGGCATGAAGTCAGGAATATGACACCACTGAGACTGCAAAACCAGGCACTCAAAAGTCAGGGAATGGGGAAATTTGAGCAGAACAAAGCCAACTCTCTCGTCTAGGTTTTTCTCAGAGCCAGCTTCCTCCATTTGGGAGACAGCGTTTCCAATTTGCTAAATGCTGGGAGGATGGAGAGGGGGAGAGGGCTGGCACTACAGCCGCCAGCAAGCTGCTAGGGTTAACCAGATCTGTCTGGGATGCTCAGCCTGAAGACTGTGCCTCCCTTATTTGCCTCTGATACTTTCTGTTGAGTCAGCTGAACATTGAACCTAAACATATTTCATTTGAGCTATAGCTACTAAAATTGAAATAGTTACGGATGTGCTCGGGTGCTGGCGTTCAGCKTGAGAGCCCATAGCGCTGGCTGGGTTTTGTACATTGCTGAGGGACTATCACTGCCTGACAGAGCTCACAGTCTGAGCTGGCAGTTAAGGTAAAGCTTCTTCGAGGAAATAGCTCTTGCTGTTTTAAATTGAGCCAAGCCAACATCCTCCTAATTACCTAGGCCTCTCGTCTCACCTCCTACACCATTACTGCTTCAGTCAGTGACCCTCTGTACTACCCTGCCTATGGGAAAAGCGTCTTAAGGCTTCACTCCCATTCCCTCTGTAGTCATGACATGGCTTCTTCCTCGAAGGCTGGATGTTGTTCCCATCTTTAGGTCTTGTCAGAAGTGGATGCAAAGCCAAAAATATTTAATCTTAGGCAGTTATTGGTTTTTTACCTCCCTATGCTTTTACGTGCATGTATTCACGCACACATGCATACACAAACACAGCTATGTCTTGGTTTAGACAGACTTGTTTCATGGTCCATAGCTGAACATAGTTGAATACAGGTTTTAGATGTCTGAATTAAAAATAAACACTCCCTGCTAACACATCACACACCTACACAACTAAAACTGCGTGCTAATTATCATAACAGACAGCTTTCTAGTTCCCATTTTGCAGTCACGGTCGTGGACTTCCAAAGAAGGCTTCAGTGCGCTACACTAACCTGTCCCTAGAGGCTGACATGGAGAAGAGCGTCTCTAAAATGCAAAGAGGCACAAAAACAAACTACATGATGAATCTAAAACAACAGCAACAACAGCAAAATCATTCTTCTGTTTAAAATTAAACTGAGAAATTCACTTGGGGACTAGTGGAAATAATGCCAGCTCCAGCTGGTCAGACATGGACTGCAGCAATAATTTGGTCCAGGGTTATTGAATCCCGTACATTAGCATGTAGGACTGCATCTACCTTCAGCATCTGTAGTTCCTCAGAGACTGTCTCTGAAAAATGACTGCCTAGCTGGGCTGCTCACCGCAGAMCTCAGTAATAGCACGGCAAATGAAGATGTCGTGAGCCAGTAGCTTGTTGTATGAACCACTCCAACCAAGCTGCATCACAGTTCTTGTCCACCACAAAATTTTTGTTGAAAGAGTTGAAAGTTTTGACATTGTAGTCTTCTCCTATAGAAGCATGTGGTTTAATTGATAAGCTCATCAGTTTATTTAGGTTAGGATGTCTCTGTGGGTAGTCTAAGTACAGTTGCACAGCATAAGATATCATTTGCTGGTTAGCAAGAGCTCTGAGGTGGTTTGTTTCATGAGCCTGCTTGTAGCCTATGCCTGTCTGAGAATATATCTGGCTTCACAACTATGTATCATTTCTAATCACTGTCTTCAGCTCTACCTGCATAACCTTGTGGATAGCATCCTGGCTTTCCTGCTATTCCCTGCGCAGTTAATCCTTCTGTCACTCACATGTACTTTTTGGTGGGCTTACTGTGATGCATACTAGAAATCTCAGAACTCATGTGATGTCAAAAAATACTTAGTTTTCAGATTCCACTGAGACTGCCTCAAGGGAGGAGAAAAACTCCCCGTTTGGCTTTTAATATATAGTCCATTTGTTCATTAAAGCATTTATCTGATTGTCACTGAAGTGCTGGCACACTGCATTTTCTGGTTGGTAAGAGTTAGCAAGGAGCAAGCCAACACATTTTTAGCCTTTGCTGTGTTACTACTGAACGTTGACAGCTTTTTCAAGGCCCTATCTGCATGTTTCCCCTTTTGAGGAAAGAAAGTCCAGGGCATGTATTTGTTAGCTGGAGCTTGTAACGGAGTAGATTAATGATTTGATTGGCATGATATAAGGCCCAATTTTAAAAGCATGCAATTAACTTTAAGCACTAATATTCCCATTCAAGTCAGTCATTATTCCTTTGCTTAAGTGCTTTGTTGAACTGGGTCCTGAATATGAAGCAGACCTGTGTTACAAAATTAATTGCCTCTCTGCCCCAGGAGCTTAGCTGCTTTGCTGACAGAACCAACACTGGGAAATTATATACACCGTTTGCAACGAGAATTAATAGTGCCGCTGACGTGACTGGTACCTGAGAGAATGACCATCAGGAGAAAGAGATTTCAAAGCAAAACTGAAAAATAACAAGCCAAAATCAACGAGCCTTACATCTTGCTGGGGTGCATGATCGGTTCAGGCCCCATGAGCTGCCAAAGGATGCGACCCCTGAGAGCAAAATCCTGCAGCCGAGAGAGCCGGGGCCGGGAGCCATCAGACGGTGGTGGGGTCAAGGGGACTGTGCGAGGAGAGGCCTCTCTGCACCGCTCGGCTCCTTGGGGCTGTGCTCACGCAACAGGAARGCAGCAGGAAGCCCAGGCAGCCGGTGAGCTCAGGCGCAGTTGCTCGCCCCTGCCTGCCCCGCTCGACCCACGCTGCATGCTGCTCGCCCCTCTGCCATGCTGGTGCGGGAAATACCCCCACGGTCGAGGACACTGTGGAAATTCAACCTAAGTGCATCAAAACCCGTGGATGCAAAAGCCACATCAGGGACAGTGCCACTGCAGGGATGGTGGCAGGGCTCTTTCAGTTGGGAGCAAAACTAAGCCTTCTTGGAGAAATACAAAGGCAAGATGCCGAGTAGTGTCTGTTAACTAAGAAATTATTATTTTATGCCACCTCACTGAACCCGAGTGCCTTGGGAAGTTGGATGTGGTAGATATATCTGTGACCATGTTTGGAAAAGATTTCTTCATCTTCTGCAGTCAGGGAGCGTGACCCTCTGACCTTAGTTTTCACTTTCTATGCCGGGTTTTTCTTCATTTCCTACTTATTTTGCCATGTTTTGTTTCTGGCTTGGGTGCAGGGTCCACCTTTTGGGGGGACGTGTACATAATTCTGGCTGGCAGGGGTCCACCTTTTTGGGGGACATGTAAATAAATCTGGCTGGCAGGATGGTGTGAAGGTGTAGAAGAGACTTCTGGGTTTTTTTGTGAGTTCTTGCCAGGTTTATCTCCCTGCTTGCTTGGTCCACAGTGGTGAATTTTGGTGAAAGACTGTGCAGGAACAATGCAAGCATCTCTCAGGGCCCTCTGACCYGCCACTCCTTCCCCTCCACAGTGCAAGTATTTACAGGGTAATACAGAAGACAAACTTTTGTAAAAATCTAAGGTAGTTTCTCTGCCTGGATGGCCAAATTGAGGAGACTCAAGGCTCATAAAGTGGTTTAAATAACGTAGCTTTTAGAGAGGAGAGGATGCAGGATGTCATCCTCCCTAGGAACAAAGTGTGAGTGTCTGGATTAGCTAAGATTATCTTGCAGTTTAGAGATGATATCTAAGAGTATAGTGTTGTGTGAATCCTCCTTCATCTTTTGTTCTCATGTGCTCTATTCAGTAAAAATTTGGTTTATGTCAGAGTGTCGTGGTTGAACCCCAGCTGGCAACTAGGCCCCACACAGCTGCTTGCTCACTCACCCTGGTGAGATGGGGGAGAGAATCAGAAGAGTAAAAGTGAGAAAACTCATGGGTTGACATAAAGACAGTTTAATAGGTAAAGCAAAAGGTGTGCGCACAAGCAAAGCAAAACAAGGAATTCATTCACTRCTTCCCATCGGCAGGCAGGTGTTCAGCCATCTCCAGGAAAGCWGGGCTCCATCACACGTAAGGGTTACTTGCGAAGACAAAACACCATAACTCCAAATGTCCCCTCCTTCCTTCTTCTTCCCCCAGCTTTATATGCTGAGCATGACATCATATGGTGTGGAATATCCCTTTGGTCAGTTGGGGTCAGCTGTCCCAGCCGTGTCCCCTCCCAACTTCTTGGCACCCCCAGCCTACTCGCTGGTGGGGTGGTGTGAGAAGCAGAAAAGGCCTTGACTCTGTGTAAGCACTGCTCAGCAGTAACAAAAACATCCCTGTGTTATCAACACTGTTTTCAGCACAAATCCAAAACATAGCCCCATACGAGCTACTATGAAGAAAATTAACTCGATCCCAGCCAAAACCAACACACAGAGTTTTCATGCTACCAGACTGAGATGTCTGCGTTTCCTCTGGCACCCTGCATACATCCCCACCTCTTGCCTCTCACCCCATAGATACTCTTGTTCCTTTGGAGAAAGCTCAGGGATTTTAGTGCTATGCCCAGCTGCGCTGCCACCAGTCCTGCCCATAGACCCTCGCGGGGCTGCAGGCTGCATCCATGGCAGCAGCCAAGCAGTTGCAGCACTCAGAAGGCCAGCTGTCCCAAATCTGTCCCTCGGTTTATATCCATCATCCTTGCCGTGAATGCCAGAGGAAGAGCTCAATCCCTTTGCTGTATAAATAGGGTGGCAGAGCTATCCGTGGGAAACTCCTGCAAAAGCTCCTTTCCTGCAGACTGTTTTGTCCTTGAAAGCCTGTGCAGAATTTCAGCAGAGCTTTTTGTGTTTGGGATCAAGGAAAAAATCAGCCTCACCCAGTACTTCCTTCTGCTGAGCAGGGGCTGAGTGAGCTGCCGCAGCCCCCTCCCTTGCAGCATCCCTTGGGGCACGGGTACATAGTCCTGTGCCTGTGGGATCCTCCTAGCTAAAGTCTGGATGGGGACTGCTTTTTCTGGCTGAGTCCCTTATATCCTGTATGATGGCCTTAAGCCTATTTGTGCCCAAATGCCCTGCCTACAAAGGGAAATAGGGATAAATTCAGCAGTTACAGTACTAAAATTAAAATTAGACTTACCATGGCTTCAAAGAAAAAAAGAGCCAAGGAGTTTTGTGTTTGCCTTTTGCAGTTTTATGGCAGTCGCTACTATGAAATAAATTGTATTGCTCTGTCAGAGCTTGGTATGAGGATTGTTTTTCTACCAGCCTGTCTCAAAATCTGGAAAAATCTGGTATTACAAACATATAAGAGACAACCCACTGTGAGGTCTGTCAGACATGAAGAATTTGGGAGAGCAAATTATATAGTCCACCTGAGCATCTCATTCCAGCTCTGCAGGAGATGGGACATGACACAGTGTTTAGCGTGAAACAACAGATTTTTCTGTGCAATGTTTTTGTAGGAAGACACCATTTTCAGATGTGAGCTTATCTACAGAGTGCGAAGACAGACCTCAGCAAGATGGTTTCCAAACTTCTTGATGAAAACAAGCAGCCCCTCAGTGAAAACAGATATTTCAAGAGGTGAGTACAGTCTGAGCAGATTCCCTCGTTATTGTGTCTTCTAGAACAAGTAGAAAGCAAACAACTTCTCGAGTATTTAGTGTAATGAGGTTACGAGGTGGACATTTTCTGGTGTCATGTAGGCCTGAGCAGAAGTACAGGCATTTCCCAGCCCCCTCAAAACTCACCAGGAAAACACTGAGATTCTTTCTGAGATTTTGTCAACTTCCTTTTTCTTGTTAGGCTAAAATAAATCTGAGATAAGGTTGTTCCCTATATATTTTGGTGCACCTACTTCTTGGCCAAATCAGACAATGAAAAACTGCAGAAAAATATGAATTCAATAAAATATTTTGGGGAGTTCGTCAAAACCTTTCATTGGTCGAAAATGGGATTAAGTTGGTGTTACATAAAAAGGCTTGATTTAGTTATTTTATAATCATCTCATGTAACAAGAAAAAACATACATGGGAGGAGGAAAGAAATGCAAAAGGTAAGGTGAAGTTTGAATTTAGGTTTTAATGCTCCTGCTCCTGCCTTGCCTGTTTTCATGTAACCAGAACGGTGGCCCAGGCTGTGATCCTTCACCTGACACTGTAATTCTGTAGTTTTCAGACAYCACCTGTGCCTCCAAGGACCGAGATGAGACAGAAAGATGTCGCAGGCTTCACTTCTGCAATGGTCAAGAAAGAACTGGAGTGGCAGATGGAAGAGGTAGGACAGGGGCTGCTAATGGGTCTGGAGTCAAGGACCTGCAACCATCTTGTAGTAACTGCAGCTGATTCGTGGTGAGACTGTGAGCAAGTTGCTTGTACTCCTTTCGTCTCACTGCAGTCAGCAGAATCTTTCTGGCTGATTCCAAATGGCTTTCACCCTCTGTTTCATGTGCTTTTGGGCAGAGATGGGGCGGGAGAATGCATACAATCACACACTAAAATATTTACTGACAGCATCATGGTAAAAGAAAACTTGAGAGGTCTACTTTACTTTAGCTAATTGCAAAGGAGGAAAAAAACAGGTTTTATTTATGTACTTTCCAAATACTGTGAACTTCCTGACAATTAAAGACAACCGGAAAATATGGCCAAAATACATTTTAAGGTACTTGAGGACTTACCTTGAAAACAGCCTTCATCTTTCCAGTGTTCTTAAGTGACACCTATTGTTATCTTAATATTTCAGGCGTGTTTTGAAAATTAAGTTATGTCCTTGATGGGAAGCATAACTAAAATGTCTGTTCTTGCAAAGACACATCTTTAGAAATTTTTACATTTTTGAGCCAGTCTATTTCATAACTAGGCCTCACAGGGAAACTTTCTGTCATCTTGAACAGAAACGCACAGGTCTGAAGAATCAAGAACTCTTGTATAAAGAGAATGCTGAAAAAAACCCTTGCTTCCCACTGCATTGTTGCTTCTTCATGACATATCTTTGATTTTAATTTTCAGATTTCTGCATTCCATGAATATAAACTTCTTAAGCATCAACATGTTCCATGTTTAGAGGACGTGAGTGATGCGAAGGCAAGTGGTCAAATAATAACATATGCTGCTATTAATGATTTGATAAAATCTGTAGTACACACACTTTACACATTTTGACTTGATGCACAGAAGTGTCCAGACACCCCTATTTCCCGAGGGATGGTTAACTTGAGCAAGAGCATCTTTTCTGGGGAAGAATGCAGGTAAAAGACTCACTGGCTGGTGATAAAGCCAGAACTAACCTGTGGTATACAGGGTCCTTAACCAGGGATACTGTTTGGTATACCAGGTATTTTACATGCGTAAGGAAAAATCCAGTTCCTCATCTAAAGGCTTTACAGTTTAGACACATGCACAAGAACACTTGAGACCAGAGTTGCTGCTATTGGCAAAAACAAGCAAGAGGACTTTTTTCTTCTGTTCAGCTGGCTCTTTCACCGATTCCTACATATAACTGCAGTAAGGAATGGGTTGTAGGCTGAACACATGAACGCACACACGTGCGCACACACTTCCTCCATCGTCTTGCTTGTAAAAAAAATGCAATTAACTGGCACAGGAAGGATTTGATTCATTATTTTCTGATAGGACTAAAACCAAATGGCATAGTTAGCATTAAGAATGCCTATGGATAGGTATTGAGACATGCAAAGATTACAGCAAGACTCGTGTTTGGTCTCCCATCTCGCCAACCCCGTGACTTCTCCCTGTGCCTCACTCTGCCCACCCTCATCCACTGCTAACCCTTTTGCTGTGACAGATATGTTTGCAGGAGCTGGCAAGAAGGTTGGAAGAAAAGGAAAAGGAACTTCTTATAAAGGTATCAAAATGCTCTTGTGAAGAAAGAAATAGGCATTAGATGTGAAGAAAGAGTGTCAGAGTCAACCATACGTTTATTAAAAATAGATTGTAAGCTTGGACTTGCCCGGGAGCAATGAAGACCATGTCAAGGTAGCTCTGTGATGTCTAACTCTGCCCAGATGCGAGCCCACCAAAGATTTTGCTGGCTGTCATTGGCATGACAAAACTCCCTCATCATTGCTGCCTCTGAGCGCAGGGATGGCCTGAGAGCAGGCTTTCAGATGAGTCAGAGCAACTGCGAGTTTGTGGCTTACTGAGTCTTTGTGGTCTCTTCTGATGCTGCCCAAAGTGGATCACAAATTGTTTAACTCCTGAGGCGTTCATTTATTCATGAAGAGATGTATGTAGTCCACCTTTCTTTCACAAATATCAGCTGGTTACTGACCAATTTTCAACTGTACATTTTCCTAATCTCCTATTTTGTGGGGATAACAATGACCTCGTGCCAACAGGCTTTCTTCTCCTGTTTTACCACAGGAGCAAATACAAGCATGTGGGTAGCTGACGCCTTAGTTTGTCCCTCCAGTGGAAGGGGCCTCCGGTTTCTAAACACACAGCTGGGATTTAAATAAGCCTTTTGGAAATAAAATCTTCCACATTCCATCAATCATCATAAGTTTTTGAAAAAGCACAGTGCTAAACAAAATAGACTGTTTTGACTTACAAATTCCTTTTCCTTCCTCCCCCCCTTGACTGGATGATAGTTTCGTTTTGTTCAGCATGAATAAAGGAGATGATTATTTTTTTCCCACAAAATAATTAAATGCAAGCACTTGTTATAACAAGGTCTCCAGCAAAGTTTTGAAATGGTGCGTATGTCTGTGATTTCATGCTAAGCTACAGAAAAGCAACACTTTTATTGAGGAGAGGCCTCCATAAACCAAGCCGACTTGATTTATGAGTCAGCAGAGTCATGGGATCACAGAATAATTCAAGTGGGAAGGGACCGTGGCAGGGGGAGCTCTGGTCTGACCTCCTGCTCAAAGCTCAGAGCAGGGTGCTCAGGGCTGTATCCAGCCGGGCTGCAAAACCTCCAGGGACAGAGCCCGCACAGCCACCCTGGGGACCTCCCCTGAACTCGCTGCAGTTCATTGATATCCATCAGGTACTGGGGGGACACGGTATCCACACATGGTCTAATGAGTGCCGAGTAGAGGGAGATAACCCCTTCCCTCAACCTACGGGCCATGCTCCTGCCCACAGTGGTGGGATGCTGCTGGTCTCCATCGCTGCCAGGGCATGCTGGGGGCTCATGCTCAGCTCCTGTCCCACCACTCCTGGGCCTTTCCCGCACTGCCCAACTCCTGAGGATGCTTTCCTGCTCAGGGTGTTCTGCATCCCACAAGCTACTGAGCCCCCCAGCTGTGTGTTTGGGGTGGTGGAGGAGCCAGGACACTTGGCCGATGTATGGCGTCTTGCCCGAGTCCAYGACTGCACGTGCAGTGTCCCCCCCATCATCCTCTCTGCATTAGCTCACACAGCCGTGGCTAAGCGGGGCTGCGGGTGACTCTGTGGCATCACCGATCCCCGGTGAGCTGCCTGTCAGACCAGTCGCTGCAGGCGTTAGTTTCTGTTGATAATGAAAAAAAGCCATCCCAGTGGTCACAAGCAGCTTGCTTATGCAGATCCTGTGGGTCTGATAAAATAGTTATAACCACCCTCAAAGCATTTATCTCAGCGTGGACACCAGCTTCAGCTTCTGTCTTCTATCCCACTGACTATTTTTACCAAACAGATAGGAATTTCATTTCTGTAAGATTTCCCTTCACTGCTGATATCAGCCACAATTTCTGGGGCTAGAAAGACTGTCAAACACACAGTGTGGTCACATAATCCTCACTTCTGATAAATGTTTGATGGATAGAAAGTGATGGTTTGTAGCTTTTTACTAGTCTCTTTACATTGAAAGTTTAACCAATACTACTGTTTTAATATTAATACTTTTCCCCTAACAAGTTATATTTGATTCTGTTGATTTTTAGGAAAAAAGTGAAATATCGAAAGAAAGAGGATTAGTCATACAACAGGACAAAATCTTAGAGGTACAACATCCTATTGCATATCACAGTACATGCTTTGTCTTTGTTTAGACCAGCACCATTCTATAATAGGTTTCACAAAGGTAATTACAAGGGTGTCAAACAGCGAAGTGATAGAGTAAAATATAATACAGGTAAGAGTTTGCGGAGTAGGTCTGCCAGTAGTCTCAGGAATACAAAAATAATGCAACACCGAGAAGTTTTGGGTTAGAAGTTTTGCAGACCATAGTCTGCAAATCAGCAAGTACGCCGTTGAAATTAGTAACCTTGTATTATCGGGAACATAAGTCATCCAGAAAGTTTCTGCAATATAAAACTAACACCAGGAGGGCAGATTCCTGTAGATTTCTATCAGAGCCAATTTGGGAGAGCAGAATGTAATATCTGCAAGGGCAGCACTGGTGCTGTTCTCATGCTAATAAGCTCTGACTTGACTTTTATTGCACACCAGAATGATGGACTAATATTAAGATTGTTTGCTTTTCTTTTGAACTTTTAAGGACATGCAGATAAAAATAAGCCACTTAGAAGAGCAGCTCAAGCACCCTGAACTGATTGGGTTGTAAGTATTAGCAATGCCCTCTTTTCTGGGTTTCTTATTTTATAGTGTCCAGAATATTTCCACATCAGCCATACCTGAAGCATGTACTATTGATCGTAAGTTAACACAGTTTATGTGGCACCAAAAAAGCACCTCATATTTATGTAGAACAGCTTCTTTTTCTGTCATGTAATCACCCAACCACAGAAATGCAAACGAAATTTAGATTTGGAAAGTCTCATCTCACTCTTAGCAGGTTCCAGGAATAGCTTATCTTTTCCTCAGAAGACCAAAGTTGTGGGGCATATCCTAGATATTAATTTCAATTTTCTTTCTTAATAGTCTGCACCAGGTTCATATTATTACTTTGCAGAATAACAAGCAAAAGCAGCAGCTTGAACAGCAGCAGCAGCAGCAGCAAAGCCTGCAGCTAGACAGTTATTTTGAGAGCAAGTGCTCTCTTTTCTTGGTCAGAGTTCAAATGCCATTAAAACCATGCCCCTCCTCACCTCACTACTGGACTGTAGTTTCCTTTAAGTAACAAGGTTATATACAATCTCTGAATTTCAAAACACCACAGCTAAGTACAGAGCCCAGCCCATGTGGGTCTAAGCACTGGACTTCTCACTCTCACTCTTCCCTTTCTCAACTGCTCTGCAATGCAGAAATCCTGGAACTTCAGTAAACAGGAGGGGTTAAGTATTCCTTCTAGCAATCACTCCCAAATTAAGCACTAATTAAGAAGTGCCCACAGTAAGTATGAGCCCTGTTTAAAAACTCCTCTTTCAGTTCTGTGAAGTGATTTGAGATTCAGTTTTGTGCTCTCTGTGTTCTGGAGAGAAGAGCCGTGTAATGACATTATGTATGCACTGCATGAACTGTAACAACAGAGGCTGAAATATAATATAAAGTTTAAAATAACAAGAATTTTTGAGGAAATCTGTTGTTTCCAATAGTAGGGCTATCCCCACACCTGAGGGGCACTACAGATCCTCTATTTTAATTACTGCTTTTTTAATTACTTCATCAGGCAAAGTTGAAGGACATCGTAGAAGACAATACCAGACCCTTCTTCCTACCTTGCTACCATGTTTGATGGGAGAAACCCAGCAATACTAATGTTTTCCTGCAATAAAATAATCTAAATAGCGTTAGCTCTGTGCTGTTGGTATGATCTCTTACCACTGTGTGGCTGCTTCAGGATTGCCTAGTTTTGTCTGTTATCCAACACTGGATGAAACCATGAATTCAGTTGTTCTATGTAGTAATTCCTATGAAGGTGCACCAAGTAAAAGGGGTTCCTAATCTAGGTGCTTACAAACACATGAGAAGGTACAATATCCCACCAGAAGAAGTTTGAGGCTCTCTGTAAATGGTTGTATAACATGCAGCAGGGGGGATGTATAGCATAGCAGCCCTGAAATGATCGTGAGCACAACTAAGTAGATGGAAATCATTATTTTTCTTTCTGTTTACAGAAAAATCTCAAAGCAATTGCAAAATCAGATAGAAGCCTTGGGAGCAGGAAGCAGGTAAAAGAGAGGGGAAGATGAAAAAGAATACACAAGATAAAAGTCATGTGCTTTGGTGGAGGGGGAAGTCTGAGCAGCCTGGCAATAAAAGCTGACAAGAAACAAAATCCTGATTTCAGCCTGTTAGCACAGTCAAGTGATATCAGTGCTTAGCCTGGAAATTCAGTGTGTACCTCTCCTTGTCCCTGCTGTTGCTCCTGAAGGCCGACTCCACCCTGGGAATCCTTATTGGTTCTCCATTGCCTAGGTGGCTGCTGGAGACAGGTGCTTTTTGGAAGCTGACTGTCCCCGGACACCGTGCTCTTGAGGTCCTTGCTCATGCCTAGTCAAAGCAAAGTAAATAGAGGTCCAAAATGAAACATAGCAACACGTACTTTTAGAAAGAAGAAACCAAAACATGCTCAATCTAGAAATGTGAAATTTAAGATGGGGAGAAATGGGAGGGAGGGAGAAATTAAATTTTTCTTACAAAGTTCTCAAAGGGACTGCTTGGCTTTGCCATCAATCTAGTCTTTACCCTTTATGGTGTTGCTGTGCAATACTTTTTAATGCAATTGCCTTTGTAATGAAAAGCAGTAAGAAACTCTTCTCCACAACCCAGGCATCTGTTAGGTTGCAGCTCGTAGCTTTATTGTCTTTATTAATGAGCACTGCTTGCAATGAGCCAAGTCAGCTGCAATCTCTGTTGGTGTTTCTTTTTGCTCCACAGCCGACAAGGAGAGAAGGTCGACAACTGCCCAAGCTCTCCCGCTCAGAAGACAGCCATGGTGAAACTGGTAAAAGAGAACTGCACTGCTCCCCTTACACTTGCACTTGCAGGGCCTCCTCCATCTCTCTCTGTTCCAAACTGGAAACCTCCTTGTTTCATCAGATGTGACTCATCTTTGAGGTTTTCCTTATATCATCTCAGCTCCTGTGTCTCAGGCTCACCACTTCTTGCTCAGTTTCGTTAGTTTGCAAGCCATTTTTAATTCTTCAGTGTTTGTTGTCCTAGAATTGAGAAAACTTCATTTCAAAGTGATTCATGTYTCTTCTTTCCCTTCCTAGACCCAGAAATCAATGACCGGCTACCTAAAAAAATTCTGTTTCTATCTTGGGTAGGTAAAATGTTCTCATTGCATGCACACTTGGCTAGTTACACCTGGAGCACCATGGAGTCAAGATTATTCTGACTAATGCTGGAACATCATGGGAGAAACAGTGTGAGCAGGGAAGAGAAATGTGCTGCAAGCATAGAGCTGCGTGTGTGCAAACCTAGTGGAGGAGCAGACTGAAGTAATCGGGGTGCAAACTCTGGCCTGGCCCTTGGGTACATTCCCTTATGAATCTGCTCACCTGCGACCTCTGAAAATGCAGCATTTACGTGCATGCTGGCAAATATCTCCTTCTTCTCTCCTTATGGGGAAAGGGAGGAAGGCCTAAGATCTGAGCACGTGGTTCTCTCCTCCTGGGTGCTCCGTCATCAGCCCTCCATTAAACCGCTTCTCTGCCATACTCCCCTCACCAGATGGATACTGAGGGGTTCCTGGTGGGCTTTCACCTGCCTGGACCAAAGTAGTGTGGACTCACTGAGCGCCAGGGCAAGCAGTGCCGTTTCTCTATTTTCTTAGTCTTGGCTGAAGGTAGTTTGAAGAAAAGGAGATATTTATGGATGAATTCTTCAGTTATTCACTTTGAGGTCAGGGTACAACTGCTGCTGAAGCTATTTATAGATTATTTCATGAAGGCTGTTGGTGTTAGAGTCACCAAGCATTGCTCATTTGCTTTGTCCCCTTCCACCATGTCGCGAATGAGTGGTTTTGAGGCCACTTAAAGAATCACCGGCAAAGGTGTCAGCAAAAAGTGATTTTAATAGAAATTTATAAAAGCGCGACTTAACAGAATTCAATGGCAAGGTTCACTCTGTTACTTATTACATGGATTAAGCATACACAGGGAAAATCATGTCAGAATTGAGTCGGGGTGATTTATACAGAGATTGAGGACAAAAAGGGTAAGGAAGACCCGCCCGTTGAGTCGCGAGGTTCAGAGAAGACCTGGCTGGATCCAATCTTAGTCTCAGACTTGGACAACGGTTTGTGTCTAATACAAAAAGGGATAAGGAGACCCTCCCGTTGAGTCACGAGGTTCAGAGTAGACCCCCTTGCTCTCTAAACTCCTACTCAGAGAGGAGCCTAGGTGTGGCTGGATCTACCCCTAGTCTCAGACCTGGTCAACGGTTTATGCCTAAGGGATTATAGGTGTTTAGCAGCAACCTAAAGTTCATTCACAGTTTTAAGGTAAAACAYAAGATTTTAACAGCACTTAATCATTGACTAATTTAGCAGTTACAAAGTGAGTTAATCAAATCTACCACAATTACTAAAGCGACTTGATTACAGATTATGCTTATTACTGATTGTCTAAATCAATACACACAAACACACACACACATCACACATAAGGGCCCAAAGCTAAATAGATCTATAAAGGCCTAAAGCTAGGTAAGTTTAAAAAGGCCGAAAGTTAGATAAAGGTACCTGTTAAAAATTCCCCTCAAATGTTGTGAAATACTCACGCTAAATGTCTTGGCATTTCTCAATGGGCGAAGGGTTGAGCCTCGAGGAGTGTCTCGGCCAAGGAGTGTTTCAGCCCAGGCCCCGACGGTCCTCCAAATATCACAAACTCGAGAGTTTGCGAACTCTGAGAGGCATCCCACTCAGARGGAGATTCTGGGCGCAGCCCACTGCGGTCCGGGAGAGCTCAAAGGGTCTCACTTGGGACCACTGTTTATAGGTTTGCAAGATGATTGGCTTTAGTCATCAGTAAATTTCCATCCTGGCCACTRTCCGGGGTGATCTGGGATAGTAATTATGGTATTGTTCCATGGTAACAATGGTATCGTTCCACTTGAGCTAYGATCCAGGTGGGGAATGCTTCAGGGCTGTTGGGGATGATGAATTATCCCCCACTCTTGTTCCCTACCTTGATCAGGTAGCTGATGTCCCTCGTACGATCAGTGCTGCTCCCCACCTTAGCCATGCAAGAGTGCCTGGTACGGTCAAGGGACGCTCAACTGCCCAACTGGTTACACAATGGCTAAGGCCTAACAGGAGTTCCTGAGATCGTAGAGTGGCCCAGGGGAAGCGGGGAAATGCACCACCACACACCACTCCAGCACCATCAGGAGTGTCTCCTGAGATACATTTGCCTTTCTGTGATAGTCTTGTAGTGCCTTTGTAAAAGGAAAACAACCTTCAGTTTGCTTCTGTATGGTAGGAAGCTTTGGGATGGATCTTGCAGACACTTGTCCAGAAAATGGATCAATTGTTATTTCCTCTCCCGAGGATAGAGAATCATTTTTACTATTGCACAACCAAGCACAATTAGCAAGTGCTTATGGCTTGTTTCATTTCTGGAGCTTCATTTCCATTTAAATCTGTGCATTTTAATGTCAGGAAGCTGTTCCTGCTAACACAGGGCATTCACCTGTGGGAATAATCTTCCAAAAGGAGCAGGTAGAAGCAATGTGGGGTTTGTCTGAACAAAACAATGGAGAAGCAGTATTGACCGAGAGCATGGCTGGGCTCACAATGAATGCTACACGCTCCCTACATGACCTCAGGCAAATTTCTTCCCTCCAGGCTTCAGTTGCCCACATGTAAAATGACAATAGTATTTATTTTCTCTGCTTTGTGTCCTCCTCGTGTTCACACCTCAAGACCTTTGGTGGTAAGAGCCRTTGTTAAGTGTTTAAACACTTGCCAGGGCCAGAATCCATGGTAATATTGCCAGCAATAGGAGGGAAGGATTCTGCTTTGACCAGGGCAATGAAATACAAGATTAGGTGCTCCAATAGTTTTTAATATTAATAGAGCTGTTTTACAGTGTCTGTATTTTTCTCTGTGCGTTTGTCTTTCTCTCTTGTTGCAGGAACTCTTTGTGGCTGTTTGGCAGGCTCTTACTGCACTCTGGCTGCTCGTGCATAACACTGGTCTTGCTTTATAAACACTTATCCGATGCTACCTGGATATGTTGGCTACTGAACAGAATCTCCCACCAGTACTACAAATCTTGGCCGTGGCCACATTAACCCTAGAAGATTTTAAAGCCTCCAGACTGGATTTCTGTAGGGCTACTGTATTGCTTCTGGGAAGACCCTGCACTTTAAAATAAAGCATTCATGAATGCTAAAAGCACGTGATGATGTCTGTCTTTCCTGTGAGAACTGCATTAGCTCCTCAGAGGAGGAAGCCCATGTGTCTCAGCAAGAGGGAGTATGCTTAAATGCATTCAGTTGTTTGCTGTTGGAGGTGGGTCTGAGATGCAAAAATTGCTTCAACGTCCACATTCTGATCCACTCCCCAAATCCCTGAATGTCCTGCCCCCATCAGCACAGGCATGAGTGTAGGAAATCTGTAATTAAATCTAAATAGGATCTTCTGTTAATGCAAATTGAAATGACCCCATTATCAGCAGAGCAGTGATAACTGGTAGGAGCTGAAGCTTTGTCCTAAAAAATGCCTCTTGGCAGACTCAGGACCAGTTAGCTCTGTGCATTACTATGTCAGTCGACCACCTTGCTGCCTAATGACAGAGGTCCTGTAAATGGCCTCTCTCGTACACACAGAGCAATACTACTGCACATCCACAGCAAGCCCGCCATGAAAAATATAGGGTTGCCCCCTTTGCTCACAGCGTAGGGACTACCTGTAGAATGTGGCAAGCCCTGGTGTACCTTGGAGGAACCTCTCTTGCACAGACCATGTGTGTCACAAGGCTGCAGATTTCAAATTCCCTGCGTAGGCAGAGGTCATCAATATGTCTTCTGTGGCCTTCACTGAGCAGTCAGGCCTTCCCCATCCGCTGCAGCATGCAAGAGACCTTGATCAAGCTCTCACTGGTCCCACAGGACAGCTCTTTGTGGATGCTTAAGAAGACTTCAATGCAACCTGCCTTCTGGGCTTGGCTGCCCTAGGAGCCCTCCATGTCCTAATTTTCTACCCTCCAGAAGGGCATTGTGAACCCTCCATCCTTGAATCAGTTTTGGAAGTAGACTGTCTTTGATCATGGCGGAAAACACGCTACCTCACAATATCATACCCAAGTGTTACAAGAGATGCAGATTGCTTGTCCTAGTTACAAATTTCCGTGCCTAGTCTCTGAAAGGAGACCAGGATGGTCTCCACACAGAGGCTATGTCTACTTCTGGGTTTGAAAACATATCTCAGTGCTTCAGTAAGTATCAGCTGGTATCTGTGTTTCCAAGTCTTGCCAACAGCATATTTTTCCCTGCACCTTCCAAATTCACCAACCATCGCTGCACGAGAGCAGTGAGAAAGAGTCCCGCCTGGCTGTCATTGCTAAGTCATGCAGCAACGAATTAGAGCTGTTGAAGGTCAAAATAACCCAGAAAATGGTTTTAACTTCCTTCTCATATTATCTCCTGCTCCAGATATTTTTGCTTTTCTTCACAGATTAGGAAGAGCATGAAAACCACTCTCTAATGAGACAGCATCTTGCAGGGCTGTCTTGTCATATGCCCAATTGCCTTTCACGGTAAGTACCTGATGTGAAAAAGGAGCTGAAACACCGGAAGTTGGGAAAGCAAACACACATAAAATGTTTATGATGGAGAGAAAGTGTGCTGAAAGCAAAGCACAGGAGCAAAATGCCCTCTTTCTATGTAGAAAATGGAGCTTTCAAATTTGAAAAAGAAAATTCACTAAAGATATGAAGAGGCAATACGATTGTAGGAAGCCCATCTTATGAGACAGAACATTTGTAGGAACTCGTAAAAAGCCTTGGCATATTACAAACAACTGTGAAAGCTTGTGAAAATATCGTCTAACCGATGCAAGATGTTGCATGGTGCATCTCTTGCTGCTGCCTGCTTTCCTGCATCCATCTCAGGGCACGCGTCTAACACAGGCGCTCTGTGGGGCTGGGCTTATGTAGCCTGGGGGGAAATTTGGAAGTGTGCTCCGAGATGAGTATCTGTGCTTATTACTCTGTCTCCATTAAAAAAAAAATTGTCCTAAGCCATCTTCATTATTCCCTGTAATTGCCATAACCCACAGGTTGTAATCCTTGTGACAGAAGCCTTCAGCAGAAGAAAGTGTAGTGGGGGATGATTTTAGTACCGTTGTTCAGCTCTGTGAGTGCAAATCTTTGTAGGCAACTTGACCATAGAGTTTAAAACACAAGATAAAGCAGCATGACACTTGATGGTGGCATGAAAGAAAAGAAAACTGATTGAACAGCCCAGTTTGCAGCTGTGCCTGGTGGAGTGGGTGGTAGTTGCTGTAGGGAGGGCATGCAGGAGCAACAGTAGAAGTTTGGGAGAGACCAGCTCCTCTTTGCTGCTAAAAGCCAAAGTAATTTCCCTGTCTTGTCAGCTGACAGCTCCTCCTCCTCTCCCTAGGCAGGAGGAAGGGCACTTTCTGTTTCAGCCCCGTGGTGCTGTGCTGGATGGGACACAAAGGGAATCTTGCACGGAACTGCAGTGGAAGTGATGGTAAAGGTGCTGCTGGGAGCAGCCTTTCAAACACCAGCATTTAGCCACGGATGTATTACCAAAGACATACCGTGCAAGACTTAAAAAAGGGCGACAATACCATTGCTTCCTTTGCACATCCTAAATTTTGCTTTTTTATTTCCGACTCAGTTTATACATGCCAGGCATACAGTGTGTTTACTAAAGTCGGACAGGTTTGTAACTGCTTTCTGTCTTTGGTTTTGCTTAGTAGGGTTTATCTCATTAGTATCGTCTCCTCTGATGGGACTGGATTAAATCATTGTGTTTGTAAAGGAAGTTAATTAACTCCCATGTCAGCTCTTCACTCCTCTCTACCCGGCAAGTGCACCTGATTTCAGGGGTAAAAAGTGTCCAGTTTTGATTATATAATAGTTTTCTCTTGTAGCTTTTCATACTTTCATCTCTGAGCCAATGAAAGGCACTGTTTTGGGTGGAGGTCAGCCACATGTCCCTCCTCACCCTCCACAGGGAGGAGGGAGGCCTCAGGGCAGGACAGTAGGTCCCTCCACCAGACCCATCAGTCAGTGGCTCAGAGTGGCCTTGCTGCAGCTAATTCAAGTATTCTTGCGTCTGTCTTGATTTACTGGATCTGCCAGGAGGGTTCAGTTGGCTGCACCATGGAGTACCGTCATTTTATGTATTATTGCTTTTATGCTGGATGGGATTTTCAGGTGTGCTCCTTCCTGGTGTAAGTCTGCTTTCCCTGGCATCAGCAGCAGCTTCGCTTCAAGGGCTTTGCAGCATCATCTGGGTGTCCAGCATGTTCTGGATGGTTGGGGGCACTGATGTTTGTGATCTCCTTTCTAAGATTTTGACCTTTCTCTACTTTTTCCTCTCTCAGGTGGAGAAAAGATGGTTGCTGAAACCAGACCTCAGTATCCTGAGGGACCATGTGGTCATTTGGGTTCAGACTGAATTGCCTGACAAATCCTTCCAAACTTCTGCAGCTATTTCTCTCTGAACCAGGAAAAGGTATTTAAGAGGGGGGGCAGGTTATAACGTAGAAACACAACGGTGTTGAATACTCACAGTCCCTCCTGCAAGGGTCTGGAGGAGGTGAGGGAGGGCACAGATCTATAAATGAGTAGTGTAGTTGACACGCCTGAGGGACAGGATGCCATCCAGAGGGACCTGGACAAGCTGGAGAAGTGGGCCCATGTGAACCTCATGAGGTTCAACAAGGCCAAGTGCAAGGTCCCGCACCTGGGTCAGGGCAACCCCTGGTATCAATACAGGCTGAGTGATGAAAGGATTGAGAGCAGCCCTGCCGAGAAGGACTTGGGGGTACTGGTGGATGAAAAGCTGGACATGTGCTGGCAATGTGCGCTCGCAGCCCAGAAAGCCAGCCATATCCTGGGCTGCATCAAAAGAAGCGTGGCCAGCAGATCGAGGGAGGTGATTCTGCCCCTCTACTCTGCTCTGGTGAGACCCCACCTGGAGTACTGCGTCCAGCTCTGGGGTCCCCAGTACAAGAAAGTCATGGACCTGTTAGAGTGAGTGCAGAGGAGGGCCACAAAAATGATCAGGGGAATGGAATGCCTCTCCTATGAAGAAAGGCTGAGAGAGTTGGGGTTGTTCAGCCTGGAGAAGAGAAGGCTTTGGGGAGACCTTATTGCAGTCTTTCAGTACTTAAAGGGGGCTTATAAGAAAAAGGGCAGCAAAATTTTTAGCAGGGCCTGTTGCGACAGGACAAGGGGGAATGGTTTTAAACTAAAAGAGGGTAGATTTAGACTAGATTTAAGAAAGAAATTTTTTACAATGAGGGTGGTGAAACACTGGAACAGGTTGCCCAGAGAGTTGGTAGATGCCCCATCCCTGGAAACATTCAAGGTCAGGTTGGACGGGGCTCTGAGCAACCTGATCTAGTTGAAGATGTCCCTGCTTACTGCAGGGTGGGTTGGACTAGATGACCTTTAAAGGTCCCTTCCAACCCAAACTATTCTATGATTCTATGATTCTATGATTCTATGATTCTATGATAACCGGGCACACTGCAAAGCAGGACACCTTTCCTGGGTGCAGAAGAACCCCCAACCATTGACACTCTTGGGAGTGTCAGTGTGGACACTCCCCAGGACTGAGCGATGTAGGTGCAAAAAGTTTAGGTGGATTCACATCTGAAAGCCTGAASAAGTAGTTGGAAGAGAAATCTCTTGAAGGTGACTAAATAGGCAAACTGCATTAGGCTCAGGAAATCCTCTGAGCTGAAAATAGATGGAGGTGGGGACAGTACTCAGGGGAAGTGCCATATATCTTTGCCCTATTCTTACTTTTCCCTGGATGTCTGCTTATGGACRCCATTCTTATACATTCTGCATATTAGACACATTTATCAGTCCGGTCCTAACAAAACTGAATATGTTTCCTCCTGACCCCCCAAAAAATCAGGTCCCAGAGAAAAAATAAATGGGGGGGGGGGCAGGGGAACAATAGGAAAAATGGAGAGAGGTGAAAGCCCAGTCGTCAAAAATGAAGTGGTTTGGGCCAGCCTAGCCCTACTGGCCTGAGAGGGGAGAACAGGGTCAGACTATGGCTTTCTGTAAGGAGCACGGTCACTAGGGATGGGGTGCCCAACGGGAGCATACGAGCCACCCCCTGGAAGGGAAAATAAATCCTCAGAGCCAGCAAAAAGGGAGAAAAAGGCCAGGGCAGGGCCTGCAGCCRTTGCGTTGYTGCAGCAGCAGGACCCCGGCRCCCTGACCCTACTGGGAGGTGCTGCGGAGGAGGCAAGGCTGTGTGTCGGCCCCATGGGCGCTTTGGRAAGCCCTTTCCCCACCTCTGGGGGTGGTGCACGCACGCTGCTGGGGTACCTGTGTAAGCAGCTCCTTGTGCTAGATTTTGGAGCGTTAGTGATGACAAACAAGTCACGGTGGCCCTCAGGACAGCACATTAGTCAGCAAATGAGCCCACTGACAGGTAATCCGGCAGTAATGCAGCATTTTCATTTATTCTGGTGTGTCTAAGCAGATATGCTGATGGCCTCCAGTTTAGACATTCATGTACATTGTCTGTAACGGTACCTGCATACCAGGCTTCCCTGGGAGAATGAGCAGCAGTGATTTATCAGGTCTTGTACAAACGCAGACCTTGTGCTGGCAGGCAGAGATACTCAGCTATCACCAGAGAGAAGACAGAAAGGACGAGTCCAAAGAGGAACAGTCCAAAGAGGAACAGGAAGCATGTTCCTCCGTGATTTCAGTAGGCTACAGGTCCAGGCATTTGCATGCATTATCTGAATTACTGGGGAGAGGCTTGAGGCTACAGGAGTTAACGCCAATGATTCCCTTTTTTTTTCTTCCAGAGATCAGAAAGAGTAACAGCTTAATCTTCTTAAAGAAGCCTTGATAATTTGTTAAGCAGAAATCTGGCTCTGGGATGAGGTTCATAACTTACATCTATAGATGGCCAACCTCGAGCAAGCAAGAAATGTCTAGATCCAGAAAAAGGAGAAGATTAAATAATTTCTGTCATTTTCAGGGAAAAATTGCCTGATGTCTTCTAAAATATATCATACATCCAGTGTGCATTAATGTAATTGGTTAAAACTCAGAGAACTGTACTTTACAGTCTGAGCCACACCATCTGGTTCTCTCCCTGCTCAGTGCCCTAAGCATATGGCCAGAGAGAGCATATTTCTTTTTCCCTTCTCTTCTGTCTCCTTTTTAATTCTGCCTAGCCTCATTACCTTAGATTTCCTTACACTGAGTTTATGTGCATAAGCCATTTATTTGCCTTCTCTCGTAATCTAGCTGTGTGATTCTGAACATCATTTAGGCTGGACTGGCAACTCCACATTTCGCCTTGTCAGAAAAATTATTCACCTTAATGCATATTCATTCTCCTAAATCATGATTATATAGGGAATTGAATTGGTCCTAAGGATGTTCTTTGTGTCACTTTACTGCCTGTTTCCTGTCACCAAGGACCATTTTCATGTCAATTCACTCTTCTGTTTCCAAACTCCCATGTACAGAGAAATTGTGGTGATAAGGTAAAACTGTTGTCTGCCRATAAAAATGGCTTTGAGCGGCCCTTATATGTGCTATGGTGTTTTTAACTACATGGTTCTTCACCTGAGTGAAACTCCTTGAACAAGACCTTTTTCATGCTAAATAACTTGAAAAACACTCTAAAGAGCAATTTTTGCCATTAGTTGTGTTGGTCTTCAGGTGTGGATCCCTAGTGGGCATATCTGTCTGTCTTTTAGCATATATATTAACTTTAGCAAGAAGAAGATATTGCTTCACCCATTCTTGCCTCTAGGCAGTCTGACTGCAGCGCTGTTTTTCTGACTGTGGAAAACTTCTCAAGATACAAAGAAACAAAACTTAATGAACGTCCTGCTGTCTGATTTTTGCAGTGGTCRTAGTGATGAAAACATTGCCAGCACTGTGCAACATGTACGTCCATTAAATCTTTTCCCTGAACTTGTTCCTTTCTGCAAAGACCTCACCTTAGCAATGGGTTTGGTTAATACTTCCCCTTCCCTTGAGCCATGCAGAGCTTCCTTGTAGGTTTGTGTCCAAAGCATGAGGCATCACTGCCACAAGATATTTTTCCAATGCAGGTCTGCTGGGCATTGCTCATGGCTGTTTATACAGAAGCTGCAGAATTTGTGCCCACAGAGGCATATCAGAGCAGGGCTACGCACAGGTTACCATGTTTCTATGGAAAGCAGTTCAGTTGCAAGAAGACAGACAGGTCCTGCRCAACCATCTCTCCAGCAGAAACTGAATATCCTCAGTTCTCTTTCCATATATGATCCCTGCCTAAGAAAAAAGAAAGGGCTTTCCATAGCCCATTATAGCCTTTATTACAGTGATGTGTCCAAAATACAGAATGGCATTTGGATTATTGTTTTTGCTTCAAAGGAGTTGTTATGGTGGTATTTCAGTTTTACTGTTAACCAATATAGCACAGCAAAAATTAACAGCATGTGGAGAAACAGATGTGCTGATGTCCTTAACAGGACTTTCTTGATAAAGGGATGTTTAACCTTAATTGACTTATCCAGATGCAGCAAGGTTTCATAAAATAACAAATGCATCAACATATGGTACAGACTTGATGTTTTCATTTGAGTTTCATTGGTGACACAATGCTATAGTAAAGATTTGGAAGAGAAATAAACCACCCCAGTTTGGAAAGAAAATACAATTCCAACTCAGTAGGAAAACTACAGAGAGCGCCTTCTGTTTTCAGGGCTGAGAACAATTTTGCTGCCTTTCACCAGCAGAGTGGGGAAAGCTGAATGCTGCTGGGAAACCATTGACATTACTGCCTAATATCTGTGGAGCATTTTGCACACAGTAGAGAACAGTATGACCAAAGCTGATGTCCAACATAACAGCCAGGAGTATTTTATCTCTCTGGTATGGGAAATGCTGTGTTAAACGCAACTATTACAAATGTTTATTTGAAGGAAAGATAATCTTTAAGTTAGGGCTTTGGCTTGACACTTGGGATATGTCAAGTGTCTTTCCTAGCTCTGTCCAGTGCCACGGGCAAATCATTTAGTATCTGTCAGCCTCAGTGTCATATCTATCAAATTCAGACCCTAATTATTTCTTCTGCTCTGTCTTTTGAAGTGGGCAGGCCTTTCAAAGTCTAAAATACACAGGTCAGCAACTGAATCACTGTGTGTTTGAGGAGTGCCCAACGTGACTGCACCCCAGCAGCGGGATAGCTGGCCCTAGTGAACAGAAGGGGAGAAAACCTGGCCAAAACGAGTGATCGGTACCTTCCTGAAAGAGCTGTGGCTCTGACGTTGTGTTTCGCGCAGGGGCTTTTCCCTGACGAAGGCAGAGCAGCGCGTGCCATCACAGTAGCAATGCTCTGCCTGGGGCTGCTGAACTGGACCTCCCTCCTCTTGCAGGAAAGGCCTCTCTCGGGGCAGACTGCAGCAGCGCTGCCTCTCAAAATTTTCTTTTCCCAAACAACTGTGGAAGCACAGAGGAAAATGCCATTTTCATTTGCGTTGAAATTCTCTGCAGAAGAAAACTGAGTCCTTTTTGACCTGTTGCAGCGCAGTGCTCTGCCCCACRCAGACTGGGTATCAAACCCTGGTGTGACAAAAACACAGGCAATAGGTCACTTCACTCCACCCGCCACCCAGAGATGGCAAAATGCTTGCCGGGGGCTATTCTCACTCCCTGAGCATCCCAGTAGGCAGCTGAGGTTCAAACAAAAGACCAAGGCCATGAAAAACACAGTAGATGCGAAATGCCTTCACTTCAGTCAATTTTGTAAATTGCTTCTGTTTCGGTGGCCCTGAAAAATATCTTTCTTTTTATGTTGAAAAATTATTAACTGAGTTGTGAGTTGCCATGGATGCAGCATTCGGTTTATTGCAGACTTTGTCTCTTACTGTGCAGGACTTCATTCTCAGGGCTCTCCTGGGCTTATAAATATTGAATAAATTGGCCCACTTTTCCTCAGAAGTCAGAGGCAAAATTGCCACTAATTCAAAGGTGTGGGCTCAGGCCTATTATATCGCGTTATATTTTTTATAGCATTGATCACCTCTGTTTTGGCAGTCTCCCGATTCTGCCTAGCAAGTCAGGCTTCCACTCAGGTACAAATAAATCTTCAAAACAATAAAGGAAAAAAAAAAATCCCTTTCTCTCTATAAGCCAACACGGGAGACTGTTTGTCCCTGGGAATGGTTTTGGCTGGGACTCCATGGCAAGTGTTCTCATGAGTACATAGAAAACTGTAGAGAAACTGCCTCTGCATTGCAGCAAGGTATTTGAAGAAATCAAAGTGATCTGCATATAGTATGTTGTTTAGCTGCAGTAGTTTTCCAGCCAGCCACAGTGACAGGAACTGAGTGGATGGTGCTGACAGATAAACATTTGAGAATTGCGTGGACTGACTATAGCTGCAATTACTGTAATGAAACGGAATTTGTCTCTGGCCCTCTCAGAAGTTATTTGCAAAGAAATGGGTAGGGATAGGGTCTAAATCTTCAAAGCCAGTTGGCAATGTTGCTAAAAAAATTATGGAAATTGCCTTATACTCAGTTGTTCATTCTTTTTCTGCTCTAAACCATTATCTTTCTTTTCAGAGGAAGGAGCTCTGCAGATGCACAGACGTCTGTATAAACAGTTTTTGTCTACAGTTAAATCTTAAGCATTTCTTCAGTGGTTAAAAAAAAAAAAGAGTCTAAACATTTCAGGGCTACTCTTGAATTTGAAGTTGAGTTTCCTGGGCTCTGATGCAAACCATCAGACTTTAATCTTCCTACTTATCCACCTGTGCAATTCAAGCCACGCAAGGACAGCTTGGACTGCCATGGAGCATGGGGTCTCACCAGAGCCAGACCTACTCTGTGAGATGCTCTACACTCATAGAGCCTGGGGCAGTTCTCATGCAGGCTTGCTTCTATGCATTTAATAAGGCATCTTGTGATACTTGCGGTGGTAAAAACCTCGCAACAGACTTCCTCATTTTCTCAAAAACTTTGAAGCTGTCTACAGTCTGTGACCCCTATCCTGCTCAAGTGACTTTTGCATGCAAAATGAGATGTCTAAAGTAGAGAACAAAGATAATGTAATGACTTGGCCAAAGTTGCTTTAAATAGTGGTATCTATCATTATTTATTTATTCAATGCTGACAGCTTATTTCACTTGTTTTAAACATGCAAAGAGAGGGAAACATGGAACTTCAATTCTCCTCCCCTGGGACTTGTTACATCCACCTCACTCACCCCAATGTTAGCAGTCCTGATTCAGGGCAGCATAAGTAAAGGGAGAGTTAGATCCACAGTCACCTTCCCAGTGTGAACAAGCAATCCAGTTCCTAACTGGGCTGGTCAGAAGGAGACACTTTTTAGTTCACCAGGTTGATCAAACTGGTTCCCCTCTCTTCCCCACTCCCCACACCCATTTTACACTCCCAGCCCAGAGGTTGCCTGTGTGTTCCCAGGGCTCAGCCCCAGTCTCAGCTGTGAAAAAGCAATAGCCAGGGATGCGGCAAAAGTTGGGGTGCTCCTGTGTAGCCTGAGCGGACTTAGGGCTACAGCACTGGGATGGACTGATACAGCCTTAGGCATTTTTTTCATGATTACTACAAAGGATAATAGCCTGATAACAGCCATAAGGATACACTGTGTGCAGGGTCAGCATACAATTCACAGGGGACCTATAGAGGGTAAGGTATAGGTTTGTCTTTCCTCTCAGCCACCCAGGTTGCGGCGTCGCATCTTAATTTTTCTCCATTAAAATAATCTCTGTGCTGACACTGGGATCTCTATGTTTCATCTAAGTAAATGCAAGTGCCAAGAAGTACCTATGCCCTGTCCCATCCTATCCCCTAAAGAGTATCTCTGTCCCAGCAGGATGCCCTTCGCAGGAGTCAGGATGGGGGCATTGGACTCCCAGCTTCATGCAGTTAGGGTTTTAACCCTTCAGATCCTGCTTCCCCCCCGCCCCCAGACATGATGTCCTTGCAAAGGCATGTTTTTGACTGGAAAGCAGTTCTCTGGGTCAGAGAGAAAGAGACAGAGAGAGCAGCGCTCAGGGCTGCTCCTCGCTTCTTGGCCTGCTCAAGTAAAAAAAAATCATCTTTGCAAACTGAGAGCTTTTTGTCCTGCACTGACTGAAGTTTTTCAATAGTTATGGAAAATCAGGGCGGGGGGAAAGTAAATTCTGGAAGAGAACTGCAACAACACACAAAGGACATCCTGAGGATTACTGGACCATACCAGGCTTGAGGTGATTGGAAATACTGTAGGTGAAGGGCAAATGCCACTTGACAAAAAATGGTATGGGTTTGGCTTTAAATAAGATTTCATAAATCCAGGCTTTGAGAAGTGAGAGAGGACTGGGAGAATGAATCATCCCAAGCAATTTCAGGGTAGTTTCATAGTCTGACACTTTATGTCAAGCCACCCAGCTCTTCTATTTTTAGTAAAACTAGAGATGGGTCCAGAATGTGAGGATTAGAGGTAATACTTCCCAGCATTTGCAGATCTTTGGATAGAGATTTTTGGCTCAACTGACAGCAAAGATTAGGTGCATCTGCAGAGTTTGGAAGCAGAATTATGCATGGTTTTTTTCCAAGGTTCAGGTTGCATTGTGTTTCAAGGCTTTGGATCAGGAATGTTTTGACAAATCAAAACCAGAAGTATCTGAATTGTGAGAACAATGGAGGAAACAAAGATTTCAACCTGATGATAGGTTTTCTGTTATTCAGTAAAACATATTATCATTTTCTGAAGCTACCATATGAAGTCCAGGGTAAAGAAGCTATTAGCAGTACACTGTTGTTCTTATTTCATAATTAGGCTATACAATAGCTACAATTAATTACACTGAAAGTTTGAAAGTACAGAAGAACTTTAATAAGTAATACCAGTTTGTTAAAATGCCATTTGATTTTATTTCTGTAAAGGTTCAATTGCTCAAATCCTCATCACTTTTTCTTACATTTACTTGGATTTGGAGGGAGATTTCAAATACCCCAAGCAATACTGATCAGTAAGACCTTGGTTTGCCATGCGTGGCTGATAGCTATGACTGTTTTCTCTGTTATGTCCCTGAAGTGAAAAAATCTTACCTGTATAAATGAGATATCCATATGTGAAGACTGGTTCTGGGAGAAACACATTTTGTTTACTTTCCCACAAAGACGGTACATATGCTTGTTTTCCCATGGTTTGTTTGGGGGTTTTTATTGCTGTGGTGGATGTTTTTTTGACAGCATAAAATAAGGGCTGGTGTTCCTGACACTAAGGCGATTCATGTCAGCCAAGGATTTTGCCTAGGGGCATTTTCTGTTCCACTTGCTGCATGGAGGTGGCACGGCACAAACATCGTCTCCACCAAGGTGGTCACCTTTTCCGGCTTTTCCCAGGAAGCCAGATTTATGTTAGCCATGGAAAGCCAGGCTGCAATTGCAGCCACTGCAGGGAACAGTACAGGTACGCAGCAGCAGCTACTTCTGGAGTCCCTGAACCTAAATGACTGGCTTTCCTCCATGTGCTACACTAGAAAAGATGACATTATGGGGTAAGATAATCTTATGGTATTTCTTGAGAGACCAGTCAAAAAAGTGACTGTTTCCAGCAAGGCTCTCATTCAGATGATTTTACAGCCATTTCAAGTAAAACCAAAGCTACTCTAACCTTGACTTGATTAGATGATTTCACGTCGCTGAAACTATACTCTTAACAAGCACATGTGTCAGAGCTGCTCATGTTCATGCCCACAAAGTGAAGAGTAAGTTCAAATTTATGGAAGTTAATGAATATCCAGTTAAACAAAAGGAGGGGAAAAAATAAGAGAGAAAAGAAAAAAGGGGGGGAAACTGCTTTAAATTCCAGTTCCTGGTTTTGTCTGGGAGTCACAGGATCTTGTATGTTCATGTGTCTAAAACAGCAGAGACTTAGTTTCCATAGCATTTTGGCTTTTGTTTATGGTTAATGCCGGGAGGGAGGGATTGTTTTGTTTTGAGGGGGGGGAATCTATTTTTTGGCATACTGTGAGGCATGGGAGACTTCAGTGAGAATTTGCCAGTTAACCAATGGACATGAGTGTCTTTCTAGTACACAGAGGAAAGGTAGATGTAAAAGACATCTTCTTCAGTGCATTATTTATCCCTTGTTAGATGGTTGAGTTGCCCACAGAACAGGCAGTATTGGATTCATGCTGGGTGCTGTACAGCATGTAAAAACTTCAACTGTTTTTAAACGATTTATTTATTTTTTTAAATAAGCTACTTCCAGAGCAGTTCTTCAGCAGGCAAAACTCCAGGAGTTTGCCTGGAGGTCCTYGCAAGAAGCTTGAGGAGTTTCCCCAGATGATTTCTGTGTATGTGAAGGGATGGAGGGAGGTGCCTCTTGCATCTCACAACATGAAGGGCTAGGGGAAAACTCAGGAGCAATCTCTCCATGTGGCTGTTACCATTTCCCCTCCAGCAGCAACAGCACAAAGCCCTCAGATGGTATCCATTGTACCCGTCTCCCTAGCAAATGATTTCCCAAAGACATTTAGCTGTAGTTGTGGGAGGACCTTCAAGACCATACAGGTGGCATGCAGCTTCACCTTTCCCAGAGGCACATGCTATGGTGATCTTTGGCTTATGTCCCAGCACTATACAGAAATATCAGGATCACAAAATCACAGAGTGGTTGAGGTTGGAGGGGACCTCTGGACGTCATCTGATCCAACCACCCTGCTCAAGCAGGACCACCTAGAGTTGGTTGCCCAGGACCATGTCCACATGGCTTTTGAATATCTCCAAGGATGGAGACTCCACAACCTCCCTGGTCAACCTCTGCCAGTGCTTGGTCACCTCACAGTAAAAAGTGTTTCCTGATGTTCAGACGGAGCCTCCTGTGTTTCAATGTGTGCTCATTGCCTCCAGTCCTGTCACTGTGCACCACTGAAAAGAACCTGGCTCCACCTTCTCTGCACCTAGTGTCCTTCAGGTATTTATATACATTGATAAGATCCCCTCTCAGCCTTCTCTTCTCCAGGCTAAACAGTCCCAGCCCTCTCAGCCTTTCCTCGTACGTGAGATGCTCCAGTCCCTTAATCATCTTTGTGGCCCTTCATTGGATTCTCTTCAGTATGTCCATGTCTCTCTTGCACTGAGGAGCACAGAACTAGACACAGCACTCCAGGTGTGGCCTCACCCGTGCTGAGCAGAGAGGAAGGATCACCTCCTTCGACCTGCTGGCAATGCTTTGTCTAATGCAGGCCAGGATACTATTCACCTTCTTTGCCACAAGGGCACATCACTGGCTCATGTTCAACTTGGTGTCCACTGGGACCCTCACGTCCTTTTCTGTCAAGCTGCTTTCCAGCTGGGTGGCCCCCAGGATTCATGAGGAGAAGCCATAAGGAGAAGGACCTGCTTCCTTCTCTGACCCCAAGCACAGGTCCTCTCTTGCCCTAGGCTACAGTAACCAGTAACGCCTCCATCCACCTCCAGGACCTCTTCCCCTGATCTGCCACACTGTGCAACTGCTAACTTACCCCCAATGTCTCACTTTGAGCGAACCAATTAGTCCCATTTAAAATTGAATGAGCTGTTCTGGGGATACATCTCCCTGGGGACCTCTCCTACAAGGCAGCATGGAAGAATTTGTGCTAGATTTGGCCCTCTGCATTTTACACTCCCCTGAGGCTACCCTAGCAAAATTTTCACAGATAAGCAATAGCTAACCTGCGTTTCATGCTATAAAAATCTTCCCTTTGGTAAGCAACAGCGCAGCCCTCATATTCTTACGGACACTTCAACTGGAAGAAAACTCTAGATCCAAAATAGTAATTGTGTCTCAGAGCTGCAGGGGTATCCTATGGGGCCCAGAGGAGTTGCATGGTCAAATGCTACCCATGTGGACAGTGCTGCCTGCTCTGAAGGACCCATCTGCTCCCCTTGGCTTGGAGGCCAGGACCTATTCGCTGAAGCAATTGCAGTTAGCAAGGTAGCTTAAACAGTAGGAGACCACATAGTCTTTTATTATAATAACAGTTATTACTGTAATTATTACTAGTTATTCTCCAGCCTAGCAAAGAGAATTGAACTGATTTCTGTCCTTCAGCATCTATTATGAGAAGTTTGGCACATTTGACAGCAAGGATCTATTCTCTTGCTGTATTTGCCAGCCAAAACATATTGAGGATGCTGATATTTAAAACCAAGCATGTAAAACAACCATCATATGTCTAAATTTAAAGTATAGTTATATTATGTAGTAAATTTGCGATCAGTAGATTTGAATTCTTGAAACTGAATCTGCTGTCTTCTTTTGCTGCCCCACAAGATGCCTCTAGTACAAGTATAAGGCTTGGCCAATAAAAGGCAGCAGGACATATTCCTTGTCAATAAATATAGGAAAGCCCATGCACTAGCAATCCTGTGGCTGAGGTTTGGCATGCTGAAATAAGTCAGGATAATTCAAGGTTATGGTTCCCTCAGCAACTATATTTCAGTCACAGTGCATGTATATAACAGGACATAAAAGTTCGCATCGCATACTGTGATACAAAATGTTACACATGCCCAAGGGGCTTTGAGTTATGATTTTTGCAGGAGTTAATTTGGTGCTGTTAGTGGAGTGATTCCTTTAAAGATGCAGTCAAGGTAACATTTTACATTTAATTTCCCCATTGCCATTTTCTTTGGCCTTGTCAGCTGTAAGAAAAAATCAATGGTGCATAAATCTCCCCTCATGTAACTAGGTAGTAACAGTGGAAGATGCACAGTAGGGAGGGGACAGACATGACTGTACCTACTTAAAACTTCTTGGAGCTTGATGATGTGCTGTCTTAAGGATCCCTGTTTCCTTTCCAGACGCTTAACCTCAATCAGTGGAAAGGCACCAATAGAAAATTATGGCTCAAAATAGAGGCAAGATAGTTATTTGCCAAGTCTAATCATCATTTTTTTCTGTTGCTGTCTGACCATATCAGTGGTTCACCTTCAAACAGTTTTCCTCTGGAACTCTTCACTCTCTAGCAAGATATTGTCTACACGCTAATCCAGAAATACTCTTCAGGTACTGTAATTCACGATATGGCTTAACAAAGTGTTCCCTCTAGGGGTTTCTCCTGGAAAAAATACGTAACAATAAAGCCAGGGGCAAGTATTTCCCTAAGACTAACATAGCAAGCGTTATTGTCCCACATTCGGGATGCCRTAGACTGGTTTCTTACCGAGTGGTAGAACTCTTCTTCTTGCTCCCTCCCTCCTTTCCTCTTGAATGTAACTCCAATAGTAAGTAGAATTGGGAAAATCAAGTGTTGTTTGTAATAATGCGTAGCAATAGCCTGAGAAGTCTTACTTAATTTAGCCCTTCCGATTAGTTATTTTATACACAACAGATGTACCCACAGTAGTGACCCAGACATGAGCGCATTTCTCAAAAAAGCAACCAGATCCATGCAGTTTCATTAGCAGAGACACAACAGATGTGCTGTGAAATGTAGATGCTGTAAAGCAACTGGGATTTGTTGGTAAAGCTCATGTTTCCAACTGATAGAAGAGGATAGCAAACCTCCTATCACTACTGTACAATCCTTCATCTGTTGCTAACCGTAACGGCTGGTGTTTTACATATTGCATTTCATCCACCGAGCCAAACGGCAGTGGGTATGGCTTACTTGCAGTAGTCCCAATTCTATGCATGGTGTAACTGAAATGCAGAGGTTTTGTAAAACTGAAGATGGAAACCTGGTTTTGTGGACTTCACCGGGGACAAAATATCATGCCCTAGTTAAACAGCTGCAGCTATATTTTCACATGTGATTGTAAAGAGGCCTGTCTTTTTGTTTCCAAAAGGAGCAAGTTCACACAGACCTACTGGGAGCTGCAAGCACTTCATGTCTTTGGAAAGTAGGTCAATACTACGTTTGTGCCTAATTTGAGGTAGCTAAAGCTTCAGCACTGCCCTGATTGTCACAGAAAATAATATGCAGCAGAGGAGTGAGATATCTGAGAATACAGCCTGGATATCCCACCTTCCAGTCCTGGCCATTGGTCATGTCGTGCTTTCCACTGGATACCGGTGGAGAGAAAGCCTGAACTGCCCCTGTTATTTTTCTGTGAATCAGTTTATGTATTCTTCTTACAGAAGCACCTAAGCATTGCTACATCCATATTTTAGGAGATAACCTTTATTGTGTTTCTGCTCTGGACACTATCACAGCCACAGAAAAGGGGAACATTCTTTTTTGTAATGAAGATTTTATGACTTCTTTGTCCTCTGCTGTGCCTGTCCTAGCAAATCATACCCTTGTTATCTGAGGTGGCAGGCCTTAGCTGATGTAGAACTTGCTCTGTGGGTCCACCCTCACCCCTCCTTCTCAGGAGCATCGTTACTCTGCATCTGCATCCCTCCTCTGTCAGACATCGGCTGCTCACAGCTTGGGGGATTCCTGTTCCACAGCAGCTCTGAGGCAGAGATTTATGAGAAACACAGAAAGTCCAGAAAGAGCAGTACCACCCATGTGGTGGTACAGCATTTCTGGACCAGAGCCTCAAAATGAACAGGGGAGGAGGGCAAGGAAAATTGGGACTATTTAGCTGTATGGCCACTCCCACGTGCGTGTGAGATGAAGAAATGCTGTCRCACTCTCGTTAGCCCTCCACTTGCTGAATGTCTGCGCTGGAGCCAGAGGACAGGGTGGGCTCCTTGCAGCTCTGATGTCCTTTTGTCCACCCCAGGTCAGCAGGAAGACCTGCAACGTGCTGGCTCGGCCACTTCAAACAGCTTCATCCCATGTTATAGAATGAGTACATTGAACAATATAACAAAATAAGGKCTTTTCTCAAGACAACGGAGATACTTTCCATGCCGTTGGGAAACCATGATCAGCAGTGTGAGGAAGCTGCCCGCCTGCCTGCTGTGCTCAGTGGAAGCCAAGGTGAGGCATTAATTGTCTAAGGGGTTAAGAAGCTGCGAATTACCTGCATCCAGACAGATGAGCTTTGCAAGCCAGCATTGCTAATGCTGCCAACGGCAGGTGCATGAACCCGATCAGAGAGTTTGTGCACTTCATTTGTTCATGAGCAATGATGGAAGAAAGGCCAGGAGCCAGCAGACCGAAGAGTTCCTGTTTGCCATCAGTGCCTAATGCTGTACTCAAGAAACAAACGCTTAGCACCAACTTCATTTATCACTGAATATGCGGCCAAAAGCTAAAAGTAGCCAGCCAACACAAGTTAAAAAATACTATGACATGCTAAATAATACCTATCATCCCATGCAAGTTACTTGGTGGGTAATGTCTCCTCTGAGTCCTTGGTGACATGTAAAACTAGTGGATGAACAGGAGGCAGTGCCAAACAAAGGACGGGGACTCACGGGAGAGACCCACAGCCAGAGGAAAGGACAATTTCCAGGGAGTTTCTCCGAGCTGTCAGGGCACAACCACAGAAAGCAGGAAGGTGCTTGTTAGAAAAGGCTGGCACAATGTCAAATGGTCTCCCTCATATGTTACGTTGCCCACTTGCCTATCCATCCATCACTCTGCCTCCAGGCATCTTCCACGTAAAATTGCTATTTTGCCAATGGTCTGCAATTCTGAGCTTCACCCCTCAGTGACCGGCCACCAGTGGCGATGACCTAAATGGTGAGCAGGAGGGACAGACAGGTGTATTACAGAAGCAGATGATTTTGGAGGAGCAAAGAAAACATTGTGGCTTCACCCTGGAATTCAGAAGCATTTTGGAAAGGTATGTTGAAATGGGACTGGAAACACTGTGGGTATCTTCATATTGTAGCCAGCCACTTCTCCAGAGCCTGCTGCAGGCAGACTGCCGGCAGTCCTGAAGCGAGTTAGGTGAAAGACAGTTGAGTCATCTCTACTCTGCAGTGTGGTTGATAGAGCTGTGGATATAAACCTTGAAGTCAGAGACGCTGTTTCTGTCAGCCTTTCTGTGACACATAAGAAGAAAGGAGTTCAAGGACGTAGGGGACAACACCATTGAAAGTAACATAATACTTGAGAGCTCACTGCAGCTAGAAAAAAACAGAGGGCTGTTTGCTGTCATTCCTCATTACAATGCAAAGCACTGTCTTTGTGCACTCTGTAAACATGACTATTTCTTCTTTTCTGCCTGTGAACTTCGAACAGATATAAAACTTGGGTACATCAGGTTCCAGAGGAGATATAGTCTAAAGTGTTTTTCCAAGAAACATCAAAAAATGTATCTTTACTATGCGTCTTTCATGATGCATATATATGTAGTGGGACCTGGGATGTAAAAAGGGGGGAAATTTAGCTCAAGCATTTATCCTGACCATTTTGGAAAATACCATGGCTTAAAAATTGCCTGAGTATTCCGCAAGAGCTCTAACAGGGTTCCCCACCATGTTTATTCACCACCTAAACCACCAGTAAACATGCAATAGCAGAGTCTGCAGTGACTCTTCCTGCAGCTGTTTCTCTTTCCTGGAAAGCTTGTTGCTCTTCTGTTAAGAAATGTTGCAGCAGAAATTGTTCCTCCAGATATATTGCTCACTCTTGCTGTGCTGCCTTCTTAAGTCTAACCTGTAGTTTGCAGTGGGCTGTGTGAAACTGGGACCGACAGAAAGTGCTATTCAGGCACTGCTCTGGAGCTAGCATCCCTGGGAGACCCTTTGGAGTCACTGACCATCTCTTACTCTAGCTGCACAAGATCACAGGGGAGGCCACCGAACCTCCTGTTTCCAAGGTCAAGCCACTTCAAGCTGGAGTGCACCATACCACAAAACTTAGTGTGAAATCTCCATATCTGGCTTTAAAATCCAGGTGCTGCTCTGAAGCAACCCCTATCACCAATGGTTTGGTGCAACACTTATTCTGTTCTACTGAACTGATGATGCACCATGCAGGGGCAAGAGGGTTTTAATTCCCTTAGTCCTGCACCTTGCCTCACCCTCTGCTTTGGGTCCTATACTGGTATGCTATGATTAACTTGATCATATTTTCCTTCCAGTTTGCACCAGTTTAAATGAGATATTGGCCCCTGTAAACTCTGAGAGCCATGGACACTGATTTTAGTAACACAGCTGAAAGACTGAGCCCACTTTTGAAAATGTAGTGTCACCTTCTACTTTCAGCATCAGTGACACCATTTAGGAACAGAGCATGACATGTATCCAACCAAGCGGAAGTGGGATGGAGCAAAAATGAGAAATTAATGTAACACATATGGCTTTATTTTCCCTGCAAATCATGTTCAGTTTAGGCCATAATGATTTATTCTAAATCACGCATTTAACTCCAGTTTGCTTCTATATAACAGAACAGATGGGGGAAATCCACAGAGCTGTACTTTTCTGCATAAATAAGAATGATTGCATTCATATCCTGATTCTTTTTTCTTTTTCTTCCTCCCTCCATCTTCAGTTATTTGATTTTTACACTTAAAATAAAATAAATTGACAAATAATTTATGTACTGAATTTATGTGGTCTTATCCAGGGGAGAGGAGTGAGTTCTCAAACTAGCACGTAGCCATTGCTGTGCAAAAACAACTTTGTCATTCTGCTCTTCCCCCTTCCTCCCCTTGTCCTATATTCACACACAAATACCATTGTTAATATAGGGCCTACATTGTTTTGAGTTCTGCTTGTGAAGAACACACCGAGCAGCGGAGAGAGCGGGATTACGTGTATTCCCACAGCTGTGCTGGCACAAATGGAGATGCTGGTGCATCAACATGGGAGCTATCAAAACAAAGGCAAACAAGGCTGTATTGTTTTGGTTTCATTGAGGAAAACAAGAGAGAATATTTTCTTTTCCACTCTTGAAAAAGGAGAAAAATAGTATGACTGGCCTTGTGTTACTTCCAGTTCGAGAAATCAGCATCTTAAGGAATTTCTAGGAAAAGAAAAATCTCACCTTGAAAAATTAAGACCAGGTCAAATGCCCTGAGGCTTCCTATTGTTTTTCTTTTTGTTTGTCAGGCTTGCTTCCCAGGCCAGCAACTACCAGCCAAGGCAGGGGCTAACAGCAATTGCCTTTGCCGGGTCAGTCAGAGCCGAGGCTGGGTTGCCAGCCCAGCGTGGGAACTGCTCTGAGCCAGCAGCCTGCCCTGACTCTTTCCAGCAAACAATTTTACAGCCCTGGAAATGACTCTGGGCTGGCAAATGACATTATTTTTATGGGCCATTGCCTCATTGCAGAACTTTGCTCCATCCACTTTAGCATAATGTGTCCTTTATGCACTACTTTACCACCCTGTTATCTCAGCTCCTTACAGAAGCATCCTGCCATAACACTGTTTCCTACCACGTGGGCAATATGCCTTGAGAGCACCGAACAGCCTCAGCATCGCTCGCCTGGGCTCGGCAGGCCAAAGACCATCATTGCCCAAGGTGGGGGACCGTTCACGGGCCTCTGCAAGGGCTTTGCCTCCCCCATGCACATTTACACCCCTGCCCAGTAAATATTAGTGCTACACCTTTGGCTAATGCCTGCACTCTCACAAGCCTTGCACCACCTCTGATGGTCCCCCCAGATTCTCCTTCCACGCAGGGCAAAATGTAGCCTTATTCTGGGAGGCTTGGGTTGGACTGGAAATGTGCACAAGAGAAACGTGAGAGTGAGGATGGCTGGATTTGGTACAGCTGGCACTGTTGTTGTGGCCTGTAGAGCTCAGGGAGCTGAATTGGAGTTTATTTCTGTCTTCAGGAGGAGGAATCTGAAACCCAAAAGATCCTTGCTTAATTTGCCTCTCTTCTTTACAGAGACCATAAGTTCTTGAGAGCATGAACAATCTCATATAGCTGAAAACTACCTAGCTCACCAGGGACCCCACTTTTGGGGCAATAGTGGACTATATAAACCCCATATATGTTTCATACTTAACTAGCCCAGTCACAATGGTATGCTTTGAAAGCTCAATTCAGTTAGCTTTAGACCCCTTTGAAAGTTCATCACTGGGAACAAACAGGAACTCAGAGGAGAGGACAATTGCTTTCTGGAAGAGAGGCTCTACCTTTGCAAAGTTTGGAAGGTGTAAAGACTAAACATCCCTCTGACACTCTCACTCCTGCTCTGGCCCTAGGTCAATGACTTTGTATGACAAGAACCCACATTGGTGGTAGTTCATTAGCCATGCCTCCAAAGCTATGCCATGCCAAGCCCTGCTGATAAATGCATAGCTATGTCTGGTAACTCTTTCCAAAAGCCCATGAGCAAATTAGAAGTCCAGAAGTCCCTTTTTAGGAGCCCAGGAGTCCTTCTTTAGGAGTCCAGGAGTTCTTCTTTCCAGAAGTTCATTCATTAATCCCAAAGAGTAAACTCTTCAGACGTATAAAGGTAAAAGACAATGTCAGGTGCTTTTTTGAACTAGAAAGATTAATTCCATTGAAACCAATAAAAATTCCATAGTATTTATTGATGGTCTAGCCATGGACCAGAGGTCGGGAGGTGAGAGCTCTCTTCCATATATTAATTGATCATTTGTTACAATGAGCCTTCTAAGCATTCAGAGGGCTTTCTGCGTTTTTTACTTGATATTTTCAGACCTGTCCCAGCTGGCTTTTTCCCCCATCTGCTTCCTCAGCAGGCCTTGATCTCAATTTCAATCTACTTTTCTTTCTTATCTCTCTTACCCTCCTTTTCTTTCCCTTTCACCTCCAGCTGCTCTCCCCATCCTAATTTCACAAACAGCATGACCTGGCCTGTTCTTGGGTCCCCTTCGGCTGCCTCCCTCGCTGCCTGGCCTTCGCTGGGCATATCTTGCTGCCTAGCTTCACAGAGGACCACAAAATGGTGGCTTCTACACAGATGAAAACATTCATAAGCTGCAGGCTTCAGCCAATTATGGGAAGTGGTAAATATATCCTGGGTACAAACAGGCTTCAAAAATGAACTGACAGGAAAAAACAAGTTGGTCATCCTAGCCAACGAATCTTCTTTTCTGAGAAAAGCAAAAATTGACTCTAACATGGGAAAGACCACTGTGCACCAGGACAGTGGATCACTAGGACAAGTCAGTGAGAAGTAAATGCCGTAAAGCATTTCATTCTGCCATAAAACTGGTTGTAGATCAGTGTTATATATATTTTAAAAAGTCTCCTTTCTTCTTCTGTCTTGGGGAGCTGTGCATTGCACATGTTTTTCATAAAAGAAATGTAAGTGAAGTAGAAGAGAGAATGTCTTTTTTTCTGTTAATTTCCATTGGTGTTTTTCCCTTAGGGTTCCTGGCCTATAAGGTACCTATTACAAACTCTTGTGGCTCTGGCCCCTTCTCCAGCCCCAAAGTGATGTGGCAGGGGATTGCTCTGGAACTGGTCACCTTGATGCACGGGTAGGACCAGACAACCTGCCAGCAGCCTTCACAGCCAGAGGGAGCCCTGACACATTTCTTACCTGCCCCACTCCTTCCTCTGGATGATTACATAGGAAAACAGCACCATGTTTTGCTCTCATTCACTCCCGGTTTGGGTAGCTGAGGGGAGAAGGTGTACAGGAGGTCCTCAAGGCTAAGAGAACAAAACAAGTCTGTCTGTGAAAGTCATATTTTCAAGCCATCAGAAACCAAAGGCCAGACACCGAACACTTTGCCTTGTGCCACCTGCCTACACTGCACATGCAGCAGCCCCTGGGCTGTGCGTTTGCATGTGTTTATAGCTGGAGGGGTGTTTAATTGCTCATTTCCAGAAACAAGCCTCCATTTGTATTGAGTTGCAGATGGACTGCCAAACTAGGGACTTGACCGTGCCCTGTTCACCTGCACCAAACTAACTTTGCCATCCCCAGAGTCCCATTTTGATCCTGCACCCTGGAAAAGGATGTGGCTACTTGTACCCCCCCTGGGGCAAACGTAGTCCAGTGGAGGAGGGGGGACTTTACACTTTTATTCCTGCCAGCCGTGGCTGGCAGGAGTTATGTCTGAGAGCTAAGCAGGAAGCTGTGAAGGGAACACCATACCTTCCTAAGAGGCTGATACTCCAAACATGTATAGCAAAAGGCTAGAAAGGCTAAAACGCATTACCACTTGGGAAAGGATGTGGGGGTTTGGGAGTTGTTGATTTTTTTTAGCTTTTTTTTCCTTTTTCTTTTGAAAAAAGTAAAGTTTGCAAACAGCAAGGGAAGTACTGAGATAAATTCAGTATTCGAAGTCTTACATTTGTGAGCTTTTTGTATGGAATTTGAAATATTCAATGCATTTATAAGTAGAAGGACTCAAATCCAAAAAGAGATGTAAATGTATCTGTCTTGAGTACCAAGGGGATTGTCCTGTGATTTGCTGTCCCTTGTGTATTCCGTTTGCATGAACAAATTCATATTTGTTCATGAACTTCCTCAGCTATCAGAAATGATGATTTCTGAAAATCGTTTGGAATCTAAGACTATCGTTTCCTGTCAAACATCTGCATAGAGCTTTGTTCAGCTTCAAAGCTTAAGTCAACTGCATCTAATATCTGAATTTGTCTCTGAAGCAGCAGCAACAGCAACTGACAGTAATAAAACCCTTCAGGAAATAAACTCGGAGTAGAGCATATGTGAGCCAGGTCTTGGTTAGATCGATCTTAAAAGCCAGGATAAAAGGCAAAGCCAAGAGGACTTTGCATCAGCAGGTTAAAGCATGGTTGCCAATTGCTTGTTGGAATTAAAGGGTCTTATAGAGCTGTTCTATTCATCCCTCTCACACAGAGACTGCTAGGCGTTAAGTCAGCCAAGGGTCTTATATTTCTAGCTATTTTGGTGCATTTTGAAATTGTTTCTATTCTTAATACTCTGTAGTCATTAAATTACAGCCAGCTGTGTCCTGTCACTGACATTTTTTGCAAACTGTTTTTAAAATGTAGTGCTTGCAGTTCATAGATGTTTGGTTATCCGAGCGCTGAATGACAAAACAGCATATAACAGAGCAGAGCAGAGAGCAACCCGTGAGCTTGTCCTGCAGTATTTCACAGTTAATATGAAATGCAGTCAAAACGTAGAAGGGACTGGACACTGAGGAAAACTGATCATGAAAGGGGTTTAGGACATAAAGGAAATTAAAGCACAAACTGACTTTGCTTAAATGAATAGGAGTGATATTTTGACATGTCATTTAACATTCCCCATATGGCTTCAACTAGAGTTGATTTGAAACCTTTCAAAACATTTTCCTTGTGTGCAAAATGACCCTTTACAACAAAGGAGAAAAAATCCCATAAACCATTTGACTGTTAAAGCCATTTTAATTAAACAATTGAACTGGCCTGTGTGTCTCCCAGGTGGGGAAGTCTGGGATGCTGCTTTTAAACAGCAGCTGCTGGTAGAGGCATGTTTGCTGCAGGGGAAGGAGAAGGGGTGAGATGAAATCTCCCCTCAAACCTGTCCCTGGGCTTCAGGGGTGCTCGCTCAGTTCTGGCCACATGAAACTCCTTCCTGCTGCATGGCTGACCACATGAAGGTAAAGATTTTTTTAAAAAAAGATGTCTGATACTGAGGCTGTCAAAGTGCTTCTGCACAGAGCTAGGGCTGCTATGTGGGAACATGATTTTCCAGCAGTTGTGAGCTCTGCACTTTTTGAAGGTGTGGCTCAGAAAGGGTATAGCACATTTGGCAGTCAAAACCAGCCAGCTGCCTTTGAAAATCAGGAGCCCAAATATGTGAAGGTACGGTCCCAAAGTCTGACTATTTTCTTTCTTCTTCTAGACCCAGTTTCCACCCAAAGTTCAGGTTGCAGAGCAGTGTTATTTGCTCCATGTCCATATAGTTCCCCTGGGAGGCAGGAGCTGTGCACAACCCAGACACTGGCTGGCACTTACCAGAAATAGCTGGTGAGTAGAAAGAAAAAAAGAAGGGGGGGGGGAGGGGGAAAAGAAAAAAAAAAACAAAAACAAAAAAAAAAAACCCAAACACCACAAGAAGTCAGCATACTTCTGCAAATCAGTAACCAATGAAATAATTTTGTACAAAAAGTTATCTGCAATAAGTAGTCTGACCCGCTTGCTAGGTGACCTTCAGCTGCCTTGCAGGGGAACCGTTAGCCCTAATTAACCCTTGAAAAGCACCCAGCTTTGCTGAGGAAAGGTGCTCCCAAAGGGCAGGGGAATGTGAAGAGAGGTGTGTTGCTGTAGGCTTGCCGTGCTCCATCAGTACTGTTCAAGGGAGCTGTGGGCTGGAATTTCAAAGGTCCTCTTTCCATCACTGTGTGCTTGAAGTCGGGGTTTTCTATTCAAGGAACAAAGGCAGAGCTAAATCCGCCAAGGCCAGAAATCCTAGGGGAGGGGGGGCTTCTACCACTCTGCAAAGCAAATTGATTTTTGAAATGTACAGTGTAAAATGCTCAGAGGACTGCTACTTCTTTGCTGTAAAAATACCGCTCCTATGTRGCTCTTGACAGAATGTCAAGATGTTTGCCTCCATACGTTTGGCAGGGGCAGGTCCACGTGCTCAGGGCTCTTCCACAGCATTAATTTCTGCAGCTCTCGTCTGGCTCYGAGGACAGTTGATTCAATTGTCCAGCACTGCCAAATAACACCTGGCAAGCAACACTTTGATTTCCTCCTCTTTTTTTGGAGTTATCTTGTGCAACAGGATTACCTGATAACTCCCTGAAGAGCAGGGAATGCTCTGAATCCCAGTGGGATAGCAAGCAGCATAGCTAATTTCTTCTTTTACAAATTGTCTAATTTTCAAGCAACTGTTGCTGCCAAGCACTTCAGCAAATAGACTGAGGCAGTTCGGGCTGGAAAAAAGAAAGACAGTGACGAAGATCCCCTGTGTTCCTTATTTTCAGTGGAGAAAACAAATGAGCATGCTCCTTCAGAAAACTGAAGCTAGGGGAGGAAAAGCAGTGGTTTGTTGGGGTTTTTAAGATTTTTAAAGGTTTTTAAATGTGGATGGGATTGCAGTCAAGGTCATGACAGTTTCTTCAAGGAGAATAATAGCCTGTGTTATAAACACACACTTCTAGCAGGAAGAAAAACCTGCAAAATCACAGGATCTTCAAGCACGCTGAATTGGGGGGGGGGGGCGGAAATAAACCCACACAGTTCTAACCATGAAGCATCAGTTCACATAAATTCTAATGAGTGGGTGAAACAGCAGCTATAAAACAACCGTATCAGGCAATAAATCAACTTTGCCATGACCAAGTCCCCTCCAGTGTCAGAGGCTTCCCTAACGTGGATATTCGCCCGGTTTTGTTCTTTCATGAGTCATGACTTGGCACACTTTCCTCCTCGCTCCTCCACACGCGCAGCAGCAGGAGAAGCGCATCCCTGGCCAAGTGCAGGGTGGGCTCGGTGCCAGCGGCAAGCACGGCTCCCCGGCCAGGCTGCAGCCAGAGGACTTCTGCCAGAGGGTGTTTTACCAACAAGTGGGTCTCAGTTGACCGGCTCCAAAGGGCTGATGTCTTATTCCCTTCATTGCAGGCACAGCCCAAGCTCCCTTGCCCTGTGCCTGCTCCCACCCCATGCCCTGACGATGTCCCGGGGTTGCAGTGCCCCRGGAGGGTTACAGCTCTGCACTTTGTGGGGCAGCCAGGGCTTTGGTGCACCAAGCAGAGCTGTGCATGGCAGGGAGAAAAGGGGCACAAGATTAATATCTAAGATACCACAGCAGCACCTGGTGATTTTGATCTTGTCTAGAAGCGGAGGCACCTTAATATCACTGTATTAGTGTGGTAGCAGTGTGTCACCCATCACTGATATGTGTGCTCTGTACTCAGGTCGAGCTGACTGASACATGATGACTTCTTTGGAAAAGCCACGTGCATCAGCCACGGCCACTTCTGTTGACGTTGCTTACCTGTTGGCACAGTCCTCATGAGCAGCTGAGCTCATTTAGACTCAAGGACAGACAACAACAAGCAAAGGGTACTGAAAGCAAAGGCAGGACTCCATCCTTTGAAGACTTTTCAGCTGCAAYGGCTTTCTGGGGATATTTAGAGGAACTACACCTAGAGCTGAGATTTCAAGCAACAACTAAGTCCATGACCAGAGTAATGTCAAAAGAAGTAAAAGTATTCCTCCTGGGGATGCTTCTTACAAATCCAGGATAATCCAGTGTTGGAGGCAGGATACAGGACAGTGCATGGATGAATGGGTCTGAGCCAGTGATGGCAGTTCCTGTGTCCCTACAAGAAAGAATAATGTAACTGAGAGCCAGAGGAAGCTGAGCAGTGGGGACAGCCAGCAAAGGCCTCTAGAATTTATTACTGCTTAGTTTACTGCAAAAAAGTTGCAATCTTGCACAAATGCAAATAGAAGGCAGGCAGCTCAGCATAAGCTATAGAAAGAATGGAAAGCAGGGAGGGTATTAAATAAGAGATGAGAAATGTTGATAATTTATTACTATGGCTTTAAGGGAAATATATGACTTTTCTGAAGTGATTTTAATGAGCAAGTTAGGAGAGAGAAGTAATTCTGGAAACACTGCTCAGAGATTTGTATTGGTGCACCAAACCAGCCTGGGGCTGCTAAGGAAGTTTGAGTGGGTATCAATAAAACATTTGGAGAGAAAGAGCTAGCCTGAGAGTGCTGACCCACTCCCAGCACCCCTTGGGATCAGGTAGTTGGTCACCTGGGGCTGATCTCCTTTGCCCTGTGCGGCGGTTATGTACACCAGGTAAAACAAGATGTGAGATCCACTATGGCATGGGGAGTGCAGGTCACATCACTGGACACTTGGCAGGCTTTACTCGCAGCCTGCCCAGTTTTACTGGTACAGAGAGAGAGCTGAAGCCCTGTGTCATCTGCCTATATCTCCACAATAGGGAACCTAAAGCAGCTATAGGAACTTCTGAGACCTATCTTTCTTGCCGGCTTCCTCCTTTGGCGTGGTCCCCCCATGCTCAGCTTCATCCACAGGGTCCTATGTGTCAGGAGCCGTCCGAAGAGCAGCTTTACAGCTCCTTTGCAGTTCAGGCACTAAGAATCTTGCCTCCACAAGGGGAAACGCTGTGTCCAGCTAAGGCTCCAGCATCCCCTAGCATGGCCTCGATGCACTCACTGAGTATCTGAAATCTGCCTCATTGCTTGGGGTGGATGTCAGGCACCAGAGAGGTTCAGAACAGAAAAGTAAACTGCTTTTCTGATGTTTCGTACGGTGCCCATAGCCTGTGCAAAACCAGAGACATCTGCAGAATCACATTTTTGCTGCACCTTTCTTTTCAGTCCTCCCATCTGTGGCCCCTTTACTGGGCAGAAGATCTGAGCATCTTGGAAMACAGCCTGCTTGATCATTCATTTGTGGATCCTCATCATATACCAAGCAGGAAGGACTGCTCACTTTCTCCAAGGAGCACTTCAGGACATCATACAGACTGTGTCTGTTGCTTCTCAGGATATGTTGACCTTTTAAAGAAAAGGAATTCAGAACACAGCTGGGTTGTAAGAATTACTCTGCTTTTCTTCACCACTTCTGTTTGCTAACAATGGGTTGCCTGTTTTTAGATAAAAAATAATTTTAAAAAAATTAGCAAACAAGGGTATGTGTGATTTGCTGCAATGCAAGAATGTACAAGTGGGATGCTGATAATCCTGGGACCAGAGGCAGATACTAGATGAATCATAGTTAGGGCTACTAACAGCTGAAATGTGAACCTAGACCCATTCCCCTAAAACAGGCAAATTATAAGGTCTGTGATAACCAGTAACCTGGTGATTCACGATTAAAAGAGCAGGATTTGCAGTTGTTTTTTAGTCATAAGCAAGAACAGAGTTGGCTCTCAGTGATCGCCATAGGCAGAGGGTTCCTGGAGGAAGATGTCCTCTTCTCCAAGGGCTGTTTTGCTCTGGAGGAGATTGCATGCTAGGCAGAAGGTGGCCTTCTATTTGCTACCAATGTTTTATTGAAGACAATAGTTTTTTTGCAGGAGAATAGCAAATCCTGTTGATGCCTTTCCCCTCACTAAAAAGGCATGCCAATCCATGGGCTGTTTTGGGACAGGCCCCACCAGCTGCATTTGGGGTCTTGTCTGAGACCTGGAGCTCCAGTCCATCTTTCAGCTGCAGTGCAAAGTTGAGCAAGCAAAGCTGTTCTGTTCAGGGACTGCTTCCTTCCAGACTGAGCCCACGGGGGCCGAAGGATATGCTTTCAGTGCAGCTCCTGAGGAGCACAGTCCGGCAGAGTAGCCTGTCTCAACCATTTGCAGCAAGATAAACACATGGGCTAAGTTTCCCTTTCCTAAGGGCTGTGTGCTTTATAGGTGTCTGTAAGGGCAGGCACACGTGCTGACAGCCTGCCACTCAAATTGCAAACAGGCGAGCTCCAAAGGTCACCAAGTCAGTTATAGGAAGTGAACCAGAATAAACAGCCTCTTTATCAGGCTTTATTTTCTAGCAGACTTGCAGAACGCTCCAGCTTCGCTCTCCAAGGGAAGTTGCCTGCCGTGAGATGCCTGGGGATTTATCTGGCTGCGGCTCAGTTAACTTACACGCTTGGTCTCCTCTCCCACATCTGCTTCCTCTTCCATCTCACGCTTGGCACCTTCTCCTTCTGGCGGGCGAGCACAGAGGCTCTGCGAGAGCCAGTTTGCTGCTCTCTCCGTTCAGGTAAAGACTGTACTGGCGATGTTATCCTATATTTAATTTTTCCAGCATTTTCCTCCTGGGAAATTAACCTGTTAAGGTGCCTTGCGCTTCCATGAGCTACTGGGAACCCCCTGCCTGGGTCGCTGTGTACAGCATGTCTCTGATTTCAGCTGGGTTTTTTGGCAAAAGCTGGGCATGCTGCGGTTCGGGGGTTTGCAGAGGGGAGAGGGCTGTTATGTTCGCCCTTGCTGTGCGGCCAAGGTAAGCGTGGTGCTGCTCGCCCCAGCCCTGAGAGCACAGTGACTTGCCTTGCGCCGGGCCATCTGAACAGGAAAGGAAACAGGCTCTTTTCTCACTTCCCACTCACTAAAACAAAGGCTTGTTCACAAGGTTTCATGCTTTTTCCCAAACTCTGTTTCTCCACGGACAACTGCCACAGACCAGCACGTACCGATAGCATCAAAGTTTTTCTTGGAAACCCTCCAAGGGATTGAGCTCAGTGGACCACACAGTTGTTAATCATACACGGTTTGGGAACTACTGATCTGCCTGCATCCAGCTAGACTTTTTTCTTTGTGCCATTGATCTCACACTTTTTTCAACTACCAGAATGCAGTTAGCATTTCCCGTCTCTCTAGCAGCTAAATTTTATTCTTTGGGCTTCATCTGTGTGTTACTTGGTATGCCTGCAGCCACCCACACGCATGCACCCCTTGGAGCAACACTGGCCCCATCCTCCAAGATTAAGCTCACTTATTCTCTTGTTTTTAAAATGTACTTAACAGTTGCATGTGCCTAAGCAAGAAGGAAACATTTAGAGAGCTGAGAGCCCAATATGCATCTTCAAGACCCACTGCAGGTGTGATCATCTGTTGTGGTTCAACCCCAGCCGGCAACTAAGCACCACACAGCTGCTTGCCCACTCCCCCCTGAGGGGATGGGGGAGAGAATCAGAAGAGTAAAAGTGAGAAAACTTGTGGGTAGAGAGAAAGACAGTTCAACAGGTAAAGCAAAAGGTGTGCGCACAAGCAAAGCAAAACAAGGCATTCATTCACTACTTCCCATCAGCAGGCAGGTGTTCAGCCATCTCTAGGAAAGCAGGGCTCCATCACGCCTAACGGTTACTTGGGAAGACAAACGCCATCACTCTGAACGTCTCCCAGCTTTATATGCTGAGCATGACATCATATGGTATGGAATATCCCTTTGGTCAGTTGGGGTCAGCTGTCCCAGCCGTGTCCCCTCCCAACTTCTTGTGMATCCCCAGCCTACTTGCTGGTAGGGTGGTGTGAGGAGCAGAAGAGGCCTTGACTCTGTGTAAGCACTGCTCAGCAGTAACGAAAACATCCCTGTACTATCAACATTGTTTTCAGCACAAATCCAAAACATAGCCCCATACAAGCTACTATGAAGCAAATTAACCTTATCCCAGCCAAAACCAGCACATCATCCAAACCTGTAAAGATGGGACAGAAACACTCAGTGGCTAAACACAGTCTTTGAAAAATAGACTTTGAGATGTCCTTGCTATCAAGTTGCAACAAACCTCTCCATGGTGGTTCCTAACGTAGAACTTTCTCCCAGCTTTTCATGGGTCTTAAAATTATGTGAGCATGGGATCTCTTGCTGGGTAAGCATCTTTGCATGTTTTTCTGCTGGGGTTATTTGAAACCTCCCTGAAGAACTAACCATGATGTTGTGGGGCCCATAATGGGGATTTAGCCTTTTCAGTGTTCCATTGTGAAGTATTTTTTTGGCTCTATCCCCAAGCTACTGGTCTGTGATTTCACCCCTTTCTGCATGTAATTCACAGGGCAGCATCTGCTGATAAACAAGAGGGAAACTTTCCTAACTGGCCTCAGGCTGTGAAGCAGGAGGCTTCATTGTCCAGCGCAGACACAACCTGCGCTTTCTCATGCTCAAGCTGTAACACAAATCTCTGCATGATTTCTATCCCTGCATGATTTTATCCTAATGGGTTTGCTATCAGGAGAATCCACTTGTCTTGCAAGATCTTTATTTGACATTTTGGGTGTTTACTTCAGGGGATAAGCACAAGGTCTGAGAAATGGTTTGGTGGGCCCGTATTTGGCTAAGAGGTGCCAAAGCTGCAGGCTGGGACCTTTGCCTGCTCACAGCCTGCCCATCAAGTGCAAAGCAGCAGTGGCTGCTGGAGGGGACAGTCAGTGGGGACGGCATAGCGCTGGGGGGGTCATGCTGGGGCACTGCCACCCTGATGGATCTGCAGGGCAATTCCACAGGGCTATTCCTTAGGAAACTGCTGAAATCCTATTTCTGTATGTGGGGAGGGAAAACAGCCTGGAAGTGGTGCTCCTTCCAAAGTTTTGAGCTTGTTCCTACCAAGCTTCGCTCCAGCTTGGCTTACACTGCATTAAATATAACTGTATTTTCATGATGTTTAAGGCCTCATTGACAATATGCTAAACCAAGCCTGATTGCAGTTAAGATCACAGCATAAATGACTCAGAAAAGCTGCTCGTTAGGAAAGGGTTACTGTGTTACAGACAGCTTGTATAGCAAGATGTCTCTTCAAGGAGTACCTCTGTCTTGTGGGGAATAGGTGCCCTTCGGCGCTGTCCTGGGTTGGAGCTTACAGAAGAACATATTTACATTCATACAGTCTGAATAAGTCATAATTTAAAAGTGTGCCCTGGGATGTGACTGTCACTACCATTGTTCCTGTTTCTAAAAGTATTTGTTGGCAAAACAAAGTGTGAGCATCTGACTCGAGCTGTGGGAGCTGCCATCTACCCTCCGCCACTGCCTCATTGTGTGGCCTTGGGCAAGTCCTGTAATTACACTGCAACCTTGTTTCCCAGCCCTGAAACTCGTACAATAAACATCCCCCCACTCACACTAGGTTTTCTGTGACACTTAAAGCCAGCCACTGATTCTGCCTTTCTCCTTTGTGCCTTCGGCAGCAAGAAGCTGCATTAATTTCAGTGAACTTGCTCATTGTAATAAGGGCTTCTCTGGATAAGGGCAGCAGTGAGGTCTGTGGTAACCAGCCAGCGCTTGGAGATGTGTGGGGGAAAGACATTGTGTCATTACAAACAACTAATTACATTATTATTAAGTTAATTACTGTTTCCTGTTGAAAGGATCTGTATTCAGAGCCTGATGCGTTCTCACAAGAAATCAATGGGATACAGGGTTTGTATTCATTTCTCTGAGAGCTCAGTAGATCCTTACCGAAGACAGGGAACAGCATAAAATGTTATTTAAATAGTAATTGCTGTGCCCCAAATTACTGAAATTTGGGGAAAATGTATCTTTTTAAACAGCAAGGTTTTATTTCTCTTAAGTTAAGCAATAAAAGCTTACAGCTGTGTTTCTTTCTAATAGGTAATTTTACAATGGCTTAAATATACTTGCACCTTACCTCTGTGTGAACTGCTCTTCATTGCCTCTTTAGGCTGCAGTGAGCATCTTTCCCAATTATATTCTTGCTTTCTCTTGCTCTCCTTTCCCTCCCTCCTTTGACTCCTGCTGAAATAAGCCATTCTCAACAACATCATAGTCTGCACAGATTTTGACATTTTATTAACACCCAGGGATGCAGATTAACATTTTGGTTATTCATCAAAGATGATTCCAGTATTGAATAGTCATTACTATTTCAGCTGCCCTGCAATAGGAACATGAAGTTATCAGAAAAACAGGAGGAAAGCTGCCTAATTTCACTCTAGCACTAGTACACGCCACTACGTATTTCTTGCCCTTCCTACCACAGTTGAATAACTCTAAGTATGCTCCATACCCCAGTGACTGGCAAGGTATGCTGCTGAGCTGAGTTGGTAGTGCTCCAGTGATGAAAAACTCCAGGACTGTAGCAAATGATTACTAAATTAAGGTGACCAAAAGCTGGACTTTTGGAGGTACAGGATCAGTAGCAGGTAGAACAAAGGAGTTTCTCACTATGGTAAAGCACTACTCGCTACTCTGATGTGTTATGTAGTTTTGCCATTTTCTTCTAAAGCATCTGTACTGGTTAGTGCTAAGGGGAAGATGCTGGATACAGGAACGGTATAATCTGYTATAACGTCTCTCATTTTCTGAAATATCAAAACCAAAGCATCTCTCTTGTGCTCCAGCTCCCCTATGCTATTTTTCCTAATGTGCCCACAAATTGACAAATAGTATGCCTGCAGTAAACTAGCAAGACTGGAGGAAACTGCGTTAGGTGTCTTTATTGATGTGCTGCTGTTTTGCAGCTGATTCTCCCTGGGAAAAAAGTAAACAGAGATAAAATACAATCTGCTTTGTTTTCTTTCTTTTCCAGACAGCTACATTTTTCCAGGGTTAGGGTTTCCCAGATCCTCCCGAACCATCCTGGAGATCATGGCTGGCATAATATGAAACTTGGGTGAGCTGCTGACATAGTCATTTATGACAGTACTCCTTAAGCTGGAACATAGGAGAATAACCTTTGTTATCTGTGGACTATTAGTGCTCAGATATAAAGGAGCCCCTAAAACCACCACAGACCAAAAGATACAGATGATCTTTTAGGCAGAACTATGGATTAGTCTCTCCCAGCCTATCAGCTCTGCATGATATGAAACCTGCTGTTTCTCTGTAGATTTTTGTTTAGAGAAGAGATATCATACTAATCCCTTCAGGATCAAATAAGCAATAGAGAATTTCATACCATTTCCCCAAGTGAGACCTGAAAATATATGTTAGGAAGGTGTATTTCTTTCTGTTCCACTCCCCAAGATGATGGATGAGTAATGGCAGTTTGTGCTTTGTTAGTGCATGTGTCTCTGTTTGTTCATTTAATAAAACCAAGACTTAAAATTTTAACGTAAAATAAGTTAAAGGGGGGCAGAATGGAGAAGTAGATAGCCCTCTGCCTTGGTGCCCAGAGTGAACTTCTCCTAACTCATGTTGAGGACAAACCTCTTGGTCAGCAGCCAGGAAGTTATTATTCCAACAGGTTTATTATCACGCTGGTTCTACAGTGAAAGATGGTATGAAAACAAGAGTTGCCCAGGGACATTGTGTTTCGCTGGAACAAAACAAGAAAATTCTCGGAGAGAGCTTCTCATTGTGCAATCCAGCACACTGTAATGCACTRTGCACCCATCCAAGCATTAACAAAAGAAAAAATTCCAGTAATCRTAAATTCACCACAGCTCATATGAGAAGTGTAATGACACCAGACCAAATTCTGCTCCTGCCTGAAGACAAGAGACATCCAGAAAAATACCCCTCTCTCCCAGTGGAGCGACTCTGGATTTACATGAGAACAAATCAGTACCGAATTCAGCCCATTGTGTTCTGTTTTGTTCTTGTTTGTTCGACACAAAAGACAACTGCATTAAGTTCTGTCCGAGCAGCAGCCCCCAACCGAGCTATTGTAAAGGGCTGCCCCATTCTCAGGACATGTGATTGGCACTTTGAGGTTTCTCCAGTCAGACATCAAAAATTACAAGCAACTTTTAAAAATGCAGGCCTCCAAACGACATTACCGAATTCTTGTTGAGATTATTAAATGAAAAGGCATTTTCATTAAGATGGAAATGCTGGCCCTGCTGAAATCAATGGCAAGATTTCTATTGGGCTGGTTAGAGCCTGAGTTCCCTCATCCATATTTTAATGGTATTACTGCTCATTCTCCAGGGGAAAAAAGGAAACTTCAGGGGAAGATTAAATTTGCCTTTCCAAGTGATTCTTGTCCCCTCTAGCTAGTGGAAAATCTGAGTGTAGATGCCATTTGTGGGTTATGCTCTTATCTGAGGAAATAAAGGGGGAAAAGAAGAACAGGGCAGAAATCCCCTCCTGTTGCTTAATAAGCAGTTATGCTTCCAGAGCCAGCAAAGCCAGTTGTCTTAATTGAATGAATAATGTTTTTCCACTATTCCTGATCTTCTGTAAATTAATTACTAATTGTTTTCAGTAGCACCCATCTGTGACAAGCATGATTAGGAGAGTGAGTCAATTATGAGATCACTCTGAAGTTACACCAAATGCAACAAGAGTGAGGGAACAGCTGCCTCAAATGTGAGGTGAAAAGGTTTTGAAGCTACTTCATGTCCCAAGCAGACATAGAGTGTGAATCCTGCTATGAATCACATTGTGCTTATCAAYTGGTTTTTTGTAATTTGCTTTGCAGAATAAATCAAGCTTGCTTTGGCTCTTTTGTCCCCAGTAACCTTGCTAAAACTATATAGCGACTTCTGGCTCTTAGGTCCCCTACTTTCAGATCCTGAGTTTTTTTTTCCCTGCCTTTTCCAGAACTCTCCTCAAGGGTATTCTTTCATTTAAGGTCTCCTTTCTATCTCGCACAAAGAGATGACTAAATGCAATACCTCAAAAGGAACTAGTTCTGAACCGCTCATCACCTAGGGAAAATGTACTAAAAGGCTCTTGAGAACAAACTGTGGAAAGAAATTGGCAACTGTAGAGCTAATATAACTGTGCAGGTACTGTGAGGATACTGGGTTTGGGAGAACGTACCGCCTTCAGAAATTCCAGAAGTGAGCTGCTGCAAAAATGCGATACTTTTGATTACATATTGTATGGCTTACGTCAATAGCGTGCTCTGTAATTCTTTTGTCCTAAGAAAAGACCCCAGAGATTGTTCAGTCAATAGGCTTGGTTGGGAATAATACAGTTTCTCTGATCCTGTGGAAGTGTACTGGTGTTCTGTTTTTCTTGCAAGCATGTACGACATCCCACATCAGACAGGTCTGTTTAAGATCCATGATTGCAGCAGGCAGCCAAGGACCAGACCCCCAGCTGGAGAAAACCAATTGAGGCCCCTTGATTTTAATGGGTGGCTGCTGAGCCACATCACTCCAGCATCCAGCCCCCTCATCTTGGGATGCAACTAATTACAGCAAATAATTAGGTTTCCTCATCCTCACCAGATCCATTCTGTAATCTATTTTTAGTACTCCTTCAACAGTAGGCTGTCTGCACCCTCAAAAACTATCCAGAAGCCCCCTCCCCATAATGTTCCTATCAAGCAACAGTCATTCCTATTTTCAGTCTCACCATCTGGCTAAAAAAAATAAATCCCCATGGTTTTATTTGTAAATTCTTTAGAGGGGGAGAAAATAGATCTTTCAACACCTTCATATTTCACAGAGAGCCTTCAGGGTCCCTCTTTATCTTTATAAAGGTCCACCTTGCAATGAGTGAAAAACCTGTAACAAAGCATGCTAATAATGGAACTTCACAAAAGAACAAAAGTCCAGTAACTGTTTGCTTAGTCCATCTCTGGGGGGAAAAAACCCCCCATGATTTCCAAGAACGAGTGACCGCCTTCTCTGTGCCAGGCACTCTGTGTTAATTACAGCACAGCTGGCATCACTCAGGTTCACACACGATCTGTAGCATCCAATACATCAAACTGCGTGATACAGACCAGCGTGAACACTTTCTTCCCACCTCTCTTGAGGTGCCTGTGTTTTTAACATACGTTCTGAACTTTTCATTTTGATATTGTGACTATAGCAAGCGAAAAGAGCCAGAAAGCCATTCCTCAGGAAAATATTTTTAAAATGCTTCAGCAACTTACTTGTTTCCAAACTACAGCCAAATGAGCTTTAGTGACAGCTTAAAAAAGGAAAAAAGGACCATTTTGAATGCACTGAACTCAGAGCTGGTCTTCAGAATTGTCTGCTGGTGCTGGGAAGCATAGACATGGTCTTTTTTGGTGGGTTTAATCTTAAAAGACATACTGGGGAAAGAGAGGTTGCAATATAAAGCCTCTTCTGTTGTTCTGCAAATGTATTTCTGGTTTCTTCTGCTCACGTGCCTGGGGCCTTATTCTAACCTGTATGTGGGGTGGATGCCCCTGAGGGGACTGTTAGGGCTTTCTGGAAACAAAGCAGTAGATTTTTGTTTATTCTCGGTTGAGAATAACGGGGAGTGAGGCAATGAAGCTCTGTGTATGACAGATACACTCCCGTGAAGCTTCTCGTTTGTTTTGGTTAGAGCAGCTGATTCCTCCAGAGCCATCATGGGCAGGATCTCTAGGTGAGGCAGTGGGAGGAGATGACACCCACATTGCACAGCGTCGTGGCTCCAGAGAAGTGTGATAATAGAAGAAGAAGGGTCTGCCCTAGCCTGGAGGGAGGGCAGTCAGGGTGCGAGGGGAGCAAGCGCCCACAGAAGCTGCCCTAGACCTGCTCATGCTTCCCTCTGCCCGGAGCCCTGCTCCCTCCCTGGGGTCCCGGGCGCAGAGGGGAATTGATGCTGCAGGGAGCTGCACCCCCAGCAAGCCCCAGATAGTGGGGATGCAGTGACACAGTGTGGGCTTTGGGCTGGCAGGAGGACTCTCCGTGCCACAGGCAGCTCATGGTAGTTTTAATTCCTTTTTTATGCTGGCTGTGGGAATAGGTCAAGAAGAGATACAGGGTGGCCTGGGATCTGGCTGGGTCTGATCCAGTGTAAGTCAGAGGAGTTGACCTAGGGCTGGAAAGTCCTCTGTGCAAGCAATGAAGTGCAGATTGCTCCACGACTGCCAGGAAGCAATGTCTGCAGTGCTTGATGGTGTGAAGAAGCCCTCTAAAAGGCATTATCTACTACTCCAGGAAGACACAGCAGTCCTGTGAGTGTGCAAGCTGGCCAGAAGAGCAAACAAGCAATGATCTTTCATAAAGCACCGAGTGCCAGGAAGCATCCCTGACTGGGCTAACTGGTTTGATCTCCTGTGGAAGAACTGCACTGAAAACCCAAGCAGCTGCCAGCAGGGATGGCTGGATTCCCATATAAGAAAGAATTTGCAATATCCAAATGGCAGCATGGAGAGCTCATCGCCACTGAGCACAAAGCTCCTACCGAAGCGTAGGATGAGCACAAAGATGCATTTTATCAGCTGTGTAAAAAGGACTCAGTTGGATTTTGTGTTGTGATGCCTGCATCTTGCTGTTTTATTGATGAGTGTCAGTGTCAGAATCCACGAGCTGATGTAATGGTATGGCAGCAAGTCATGGGAAGGAAGAGCCTGGGAGACAAAGAAATAAAATTGCCTGGCTTTTGTCAAAACAACTCTCTGATGATGAGATAGGTGACAAAAGATGTGTGGGAAGGGGGCAACAGAGCTGCTGCCTTTCTGAGATAAAATAAGCCCCCCCACTATCATTCTAAAAACACAAAGTCTTGAACAAATGTGGCTACCAAGGAAGAGAGTAAGATGACCTGATGGCTGGTAAAGCAGCAAGATAAATGGTTCAGATAAACATGGAGAACAAAATATAGAGAGAAACAATATTTAGGGATGTGTGCATGAGCAAAAGGGAAAACTGCTGCTGGCACAACTAGGAATAATGCCACCAAGGCAGCGGGTCAATCTACTGCAAAAGAATGAGGTTCATCTGTTTCAGGGGACTCCCAAAGCGGATTTAATTTCATGCATTAGGAGACCGCAGTGCTCCTTTGCAAATTGTCTCTGGCAATGCAAGAGAGAAACCCACAGCAGAGGAGAAAGGAAAAAAAAAAAAGCAGCAGAAAGGTGTTTAAATCATCTCAGTGGTGAAACAGATCTTTAAAATACTGAGAACGAGCTACAGGATAGTTAAGCCATAACTAGTGAGCACCAAATATTGTTGCACCAGACCAACTTTAAACAGGCTGACTTCACGCTGTCCATCTCTTCCATCTGAGGAGATTTCCAGGGGTAAACAATGGAAGAAGAGGGAATGGCATTGAGGCATTCACTGGAGGAGAGTTAAGTGTACAAAAAGCAGGACACATCAGAGAAGTAGTGATAGAAAAGCCCAAGCAACATAGTTGGAACACGCACTGAGAAAAAGGTACAGAGAAAACTTTTGGACTAAGTATAGATGAACAAAGTCATTTAGTCCATCAACTTGTCTTTTGTTGTTGTTTGATTTCTGTTATACTAAAGGAAATGCAATTTAGTTACATTCTCTGTAAATCGATGAGTCTGCATCAAAGATACCAGACTCTCTTTTAATATCTCTTTCTAATGAAAAAAAAAAAGCTGCGAGGTCTGAAACATTTGACTAATGATACAGGACACAGCATGAAGTCAGAGCTAACAGTAAGATATAGATGGTAAAACCAGCATCAGGACAAATAAGATATGGACAGAGACCTTATGTGATAGCTCAGATCCAGTTAAAATCACAGCAAAGTGAGTTAGGTTTCTTTTGGCGGTCAGTATTTTTTTCTGACAAATAACTGCCTGGCTTCTCACTTGGAGCAATAGGGAAGTGGGTAGGTACAGGGGAAATTTCAGACACATAAAAATTCTCAGTCTAGAGAAGTGTTTCAGGCTAAGGCTTGAGCACCCATGCCTGTAGCGTGACCTGATATTGAAGTGTGGGGACTGCCATCTGAGAAACCCTTTTGAGGCACAGCAGATCCTACCTGCTACTGAGGAGGAGGGTGAGCATTCATCAGAAAGAAACGTGGAAGTCAGAAGAGTCCAGCTTCCTGCTGAAGCAAAGCAGGGAGTCTCTGCAGCAGCACTGAGACCAACTGCCTCTACAAATAGGTGGCCTAACATTGTAGGGTTGCTTACTTCACGCTTCTTGCAGAAAGCTCCTCATCCTTTCTCTCCTAAACTCCTCACCAGCTCTTTAGGCCCTGTTTCCCCATGGAAAGGGGAGGAACTGAAAAAGGAGTCAAGATCACGCTCACGTCAGGTCAGCTGCCACCCCCCAAATGCCAGGGAGTGCATCTAACTCAACATTTTAGCAACGACTGAGAGCTGTTCTCAACATGTATGTACCTAACGTGCATATATAAGGACAAAAACTGTGGGGGAGAAGGGAAGAAAACCAAACAAAAACCCAAATCATGTCTAGCATGATCAAGCTTTCTGTAATACAGCCAACTTAAAAGTCTGGGAGGGGGGAAATCTCCCAGAAAACAGCACCACCAAAACATGTTTGAGGGAGGAGGGTGAGTTATCTTATTTATGAGCTTTTAAAAAAAAAAAAAAAACGGTTTAGCTCTGTTGGTAGGAAACATCTTCATCGCTTCCTTTAGAAAGTTTATCTTACTCTTTATCAATGAGTGTACTGTACTGATGTCTGTAGGAGTAATCTGGACTCTACAATATTGTCCCTTTGAAAGTGCTCTTGTTCTGAGCAGTTCTGGTGGGCAGGCTTGATATGGTTAGCAAGTTCAGCCTGCAAAATTCTGCCTGTATTTGTTGTATTCTCTCCCTCTGGRTTCTTCCATAAATCACACATGGTATATAAGCATGAGACTATGTTTCCTGAGGAATGGATCAGACTTGATAAGCCAATTAACAAAAGCTTGAGAGCTGTCTTCTTGCTGTTTTTACACCACACCAATTTTTGCAGCAGAGGATCGCAGTGCTGATTTTCTCATAAATCATTAGTCATTATTTCTTTCAGCAAAGCCTTTGACAGCTTGCTTTGTGTAATGTAGTGGAATATTCCACAGGATGACAAAGCAAACATATGTTCGAGGATCTGTGCAAGATGCTGATTGCAAGAGGGCATGAGGACAGGTGTGGGAACACGGTGTAGTACGCTACTTTCAGTGACACATAGCCCATTCAATTCCCCATAGGTCTTGCACTTCATTTACTTTTGGGAAGATATTCTGTAATACTATCACAGACGGGAAGGAGAAGAGAAAGCAGAATTGGCAGCGTTTTATGATATTTTACACTACTGCAAGACAGTGGGGAACTCTGGTTCATAAAGTCAATCAATATTAAAGCTTCTTCTCTTTGAATGCTCACAGCCGGAGCAGAGGTTTTGCCATCCTGTTCCTCCATCTGTACACCAGTTCAAAATGAATCATCTGCACTAGTGGACAGTGAAGAGAGTACGTGGCTGCACAAAACAGCTTTTTTAAAGAAAACCTTTAAAATTAAACCGTAGCCATCTGTCATGGTAAAGCATAGATACACTTTTCACCTTCAGAGAGCTTTACAGGCATTGACTAATTAGTCCTTGGGACCTAAGAGGACCAATTTTTTCCCAATTTAGATTGGAAAGTCAGCAGGGGCATCTTGTATCCTGAGGCAGGAATTTAGGCTCCCTGTGAGGGAAGAGAATTGCAATCCTTTTGTAGTACTCAACGTTTTCAAGTGGGGGGTGTAGAGTTGAGCACTTCTACCCCTACTTAGGCACTTGTGACAAATTAAGGGTTTGATTTTTTTTTTTTTCACAACTGCTGCACATCCAGACGCTCCTATTGACTTATAAATACTAAATGTCCAATTTGAATAGGAGCTGCAGGTGCTCAGTCCTTTGAATATTAAGCCATTAAAAAGGGTGTGAATTAGACCTACACAAGTAAAGCGTCCATTGATTTGTTAGCTGAACTGGAAAATATTTCCCATGCTCTAAATGTTTTTGAGTTGATCTGAAAAATGTTTTATTTTTAACCAAAATGACCTTCTGCTACCACACTTTTTTTTTTTTTTTTTAAATTTTGTGCTGAATAAAATGTTTTATTTCATTTTCTGCATTGGTTTAAAGAATAAGAACTTTAGGTAGCTTAAGTCTTGAAAGGTCATGAGCTTTGCTCTGTTCTGTCATTTAGAAATGACAAATTAAAAACTTCTACTTTTTTACAAAAGAAATAATTTTTTGACCTAAAGTTTGATGCAAATATATGAACAGTTTTTGTTGACTCAGAACTTCACATTTCGGCAAATAAATCATTCTCCTGTCTCTAACTTCAGGCTTGGGAACTGAACTTACGACATTCACAGAGTGATGGTAGCTCTCCAAATGAACACCTTGGACTCAAACTCTGCTGGTTCAGGCTGGGACATTTGAGGGACCACAACCTCCAGCCATCTGCCTTGCCCCTTTGCCGCAGGTTACGAGCTCCACAGCAAAGACAATTTGCCGCAGAGCTATGGCAGCTCACAAGTTATTGTGAATACCAGTTTGCGGTTTATCTTTACATGCTGGGCTGTGGACCGAGGCCACTGCTTCATGGTCTGTACTACTCTGACTGACTGAGCCCTACCGAACCCTTGTCCTCCTCTCTTCCCTTATCACTGTCATCTGGGAAGGAAACCTGCCCCAAAGCCTTGCCCTACTTAGAGCAGGAAAGGCAGGGGGAAAGGATCATTGAAAACAGGTGAGAGGTATTTAAAAATGGTAAGTAGGAGAAATGTGATGCAGTGACCACGGTACACTAGCAATGAAAAATATATATGAAGGCTATAACTTCAAGGCCTTGACATAAAGAAGCAGACAGTACTTTGAGCTATTGAATAAAAGGAGGATGGCAAAAGGGAAAAACCAAAAGGAGGCATGAAAAATGGATGATGTAAGTATGTAAGAGAAACACATTAAAACATGGGGGTGTGAGAATGGTGAATCACCTCCATCGGGCTATAATAGGACAGGATGTTACCTACAAGACCTTTGCCTCAGCTTTTCAGAGTTCCTGTAAATCAATACATACTCCAGCAATGATGTGAATAAAACATAGTATTTAAGGCCTTTCAGTTTCTCTGAAGAGTTACATACATTGAAGTGGGTTGCTTTGAAAATTGCAGCCCAATTTTTGTGTCTGTTTGTTCTAAATGAACGTTATTTAGGATACCATGCTATCTAAGGAATGTGTGTTCAAAGGTTAAGATGTTTTGAACAGTTCTTTATAACCAGCTCTGAAGCCTCACAAATTTTTTTGGCATGGACAGTCTTTTTCAGCCATGAGCATTACACTCCTCAAGAAATATGCAAAATAAAATGTGACAGCAGGGCAAAATATTTTATAGGCAAAGTGACTTTCCATAATAACGGCATAATAAATGCAGAAGGGGAAAAGGCCAAGTGCAAATGCTGAAATGCATTCACAAATGCATTTGTGCCACTTCTGCAGCTGCTGGAGTGTCACTTGCTTGCGTGGATTCATTCAGTGAAGCATTTGAAGTTAATCAACTCATTAGGAAAGCGGGCATCCAGYATACCTCCAAGCAGTGAGCTCGTACTCATTATTGCTACTTTGCTGCCAGCAGTTACTGTTGATCGATTAATATTATGAAAGGATTAAAATGGATGATAGACAGAACAGGCTGTTATTTCCAGCAAGAAAGTCACAAATCTGTCAAAAGACTTGTGAGTAAGTCCTAGGGAGGGTTTGCTAGCGTAGCAGTATGCGTCGTGCTGCGATTTGGGACAGGAGGATTTGACCTTGATCGGTAGTGAATCGTGCTGTGCTGTTGCTGGAGACAGATGTTGCGCTACTTCTGTGACTTTCTCTGTACCTGCTTGTTTTCCCTACGTGTTAAACTCTGTGTTTTGGAGAAACGATGGCATTTACCATGAGTTTGGGCAGTGTTTAGCTTTCTTGCTAGTTGAAGTCTCTGTAGCCTATTGCAATATAAACATCACTGCTGCTGCCCAGAAAGGATGGAACTGGTCTTCAATATGAAAGGTTCGTAGTAGTACACGAGGTGGCTTAGCACCCTTCAAACCTCAACTGCACATACAACACAGCTGCTAAATTGATAAAAATAGGCCGCTTTTATCAAATATTAATCTGTATAGAACACAAGGTGACTAGAAAATGGGTGAATGTCAAAGAAGGTTTGCAGCCTGTTGAAGGAGTGAGCAGCCCCTAAGCTTTGGGGTTTTTCTTGTTTAAGTTTTCTATAGTTTGTGCACTGGCCAGTAATGTTATTCCCTACAAGTCAAACAGGATAGCAGACTGGATAAAGAAGTAGAAACCTCAATCAAAATGCAGTGAGTTTCTTCACAGGTCTAGGATTATTAATAACTGTGCCGTGGTTGTATCAGGAGACCTCAAATGAAATTGGAGCTGAAATATATTGGTTATCTACAAATACATAGAGAAAAAAAAAATCTGTCTTGGAGAACTTATAGCTTAAACTGACAAGGTTAAAAAACAAACAAACAAATAAACAAAAAAAGAAAAACAAAACCCAACAACAGAACAAAAGGAAAGAAAAGAAAGAGGCAGGGTAGGAAATGAATTCCCAAAGATGATACAGTTCACCCACAGTTGTATGGTGGATTAAGGGCTCACAGCTGAGTCAAAACTCAGGAGTCCCAATTCCCTGACTCTATCCTTTCAAGAAGGAGGGAAACAAAACAAAGGCTAAAATGAGTAGAAAGGATMTTGATCCTTAAATGTGGTTGAAACAAGTAGGAGTTTTTATCATAAAATGTTAATCTGACAGCAGATATAGGGAACGTCACTGTGTGGTGGAGGAGAAAACATGGCATGCAGCAAACAATTCTGTTATAGCTTGGAAAGATGATTAAAATTCCTCTAGTGTCTTCTCCAAGGACTTCTTTTAGTGTCTCTTCTTTCAGCCAGGCATCTGAACTTGGAGCTGCGAAAAAATCAAGTTCTCTTGTAATCTCCGCTAAACTCTCTTCGCAGTTGTCGTTGATAAACCGCTGGTGTTACACAGAGCAAGGGGGGCAAACCCTGCCAGCAATCACATGCACACGCAGCCAGGAGCTGGCTGGGGCTGGGAGCCTGCCCTGTTTCACGTCGGTGTTGGCCATCTTCTCTTGTTAAGGTGCACAGTTGGACGTCATGATCTGTACCCTGAGATGACTGATAATCAGCTTCCCATTCCCATTATTCTTCTTCATTATTTGAGGGTGATCCAATGCTGTTTCTACCAAAAGAGCAATTTCTGCTTATTTCCATGAGGGGTGAATTAAGCCTTGGGAATGGAGAGTGAAAACCATGCTTACTATTGGTGGCAATGCTGTGGTAAGCTTCCACCTCTGGTAAATTATTCTGCCACAGGTTCAAGAGTGAACATGGTGAGAACTGCCCAGRTTTCTTGTTATTTAAATAGATGTGCAGAACTTCTTATCAAAGTCAGTGAGAGTTACTAGGGCTTACATGAAAGCTGGGAAATAGCACTGCATTCGCTACATATTGCAGATCGTAGGACTCCCTTGAATTCCTGCTTGAAGTTATAAAAGTGAGATTTAGCTTGCACCAACGTCTCAGCAAAATGCCTGGTTTGATTTAAACTTTTCTAGTCAGGACCAACTTACGACAACCATTGGGCAGCTCCAGTGATTAATTGTTTTCACCACAACAGGAGAGAAGCTCCTCTGAAGTTCAGAGCTTGCTGAACTTCAGCAATTGTTAAATTAAATTGGTTTTGGTTTTTTTTAAACTTTTCTAGCTCTTCCCAAGTTTTTCTTCTTCAAACAGCAGCAGACTGTGATGAAGTCACTTCTAGACCTTATTGTTCATGAGCTCATGAAGACGTCCTTCATAAGCAAGATAAAATACAGAAGAACAAGTAAATGGCAGTAAAAACAGTTTGTAGAGGTGTGTTTTTCTTTGTAGAAACACAACAGGTTAATGGCATGAAAACTCTGAGAGCCATTCCTGACCTCTTCATTTTCCTGCTTGTTCATGCTTAGATTTCATAACTGGTGTGATGATCATAAATATTATAATTTCACAACCTTAACTTTTAACAATTTATTTTATTRTAAATCTATGTCCAGATAAGATGGAAATGAGTCCATAAACAGACCTAAACTACTTTTTAGAATGGGGTTGTTTGTAGGTTAATTAAAACATGTCTTACATGAGATTTATTTATTTCTTCATTAAGCTGGCTATTCTGCACAGGTCATAATTTTCTCCACATATGTTATATACAAATGTATATACAGCAGCAGATTTACAGTCTGAATAGGTATACTAAAGCTGAGTCATAATAACCCTTACATCATATTGACCTTGTTTAATCACCCCTCACCAAATGTTCGTATATATGAATACAAAATTCATATATATATAAGTCTATAAAAACAAACTGACAACTGGAGTCTATAAAAGCAAACTGATAAGGGACTGGAGTATGGAGATCTGCAAGCATACTGCAGCTTAGAAAAATGAACTTGAAGTTTCTGATACGGTCCATTTTTATTGATGTCATTGTTCGTGAATTTAGGGCAGATCTTCAGGACCTATTTAAAAATATCTCATAGACTATACATGCACATGCATRTATGTATACACAGACAAAATGTTTTCATTCAAACATAATAGAAAGCAAGCATTGTCAAAGTAAAGAAAAATTATCTGTGACTTCCAAAAAGTCAAAATGCAATAATAATCCTGTATTTTGTTTCTATATCACAGCTGGCATCCTGGTATGCTTTAATGGTTATGAACAAGATTCTGTAGGTAACTACTTATATATGATTAAAATACTGATAGTATTAAAGGCCATTCATAAAGCCTATAAGCCCAGTAAAATCCAGCCATCTTTGCTAGTGGGCGTAACAAAGGCTATCTTGGATAATCTGTGCCTCAGGAAGGTTYTGGCCAGAAGAACTTATGACAAAACTCAACTTCTTCAAAAATTGTCAGGAGCTCTTTCATCTCAGGATCTAAGGTTTTCACTGTCAAAAGTGATTAATGGCTTTGACGCTTTCTACAGTTTTGGGACAGTCAAGTTGAGATTTCTAGGGGCCAGGTTTCAACAGGTGATTAGCACCTACTGGACTAGCCTGAAACATCCTTGTTGTCAGCAGAGCCAAGCAGCAGTCCTTCCTGGGAATTCCTTTTTTTTTTTTTTTTTTAAGGTTGCAGCTGAAATAGCCAGGCAAATTTAAACACTTTATTCTTGGTGTTTTCTGTTCCTGCGCTCCCTCTTCTGGCTTTCTAGAATTATTTAGCAAACATCTTATGCCCACACCATAAGAACAACTCCAGTATCAGTTGTAAAAGCATCAGCTGTAATGATAACACATGCTTTGGTRGCAGACACCATAAAAGGGACTACTACTAAATAAATGAGGAAATGGCCATAGCAGCCAAGCACTTCTGTACATATGTATTCTGAGTAAAGGTTCCCTGGGCTTTTGGAGAACAAAAATAATCGTACTGTTAGTGCAATAKATGCAATACTACGGATATTGGATATGGATGAACAGAAGGCTTCACTGGAGTATGCTCTCCAATTTCTAGTTTGCTCTCTCTCTTGAACGGTGCAATAGAATGGTATGCTTAAATTTGTCCCCATAAACTAGTAGAATTTTTTTCACAAATTTTCTTCTCAATTGTGTAACAATAGGATTGTTAAATAAACATTCTCCTGCACTGTTTAAAATCCAACTATTGTGGTAATATACAGCTGAAATCAATTTTAATGGTTTTCATTGCTGCRCCTGAGAGAAAAATAAAAACATGGTGAACAAAATTTTGCATTTAAAGTACCGTTCATTCTTAATATTCTTCCAAACATCTTTCCTACCACCATATGTATGACTTCACAAACAAAGCCAGCCTCCCACGTAAGCATACCGGGAAACCGGTCCTGAGCTAAGAGTGGAAAATGAGGTAAACAAAACTTTCTTGCACATCTTATATTTACAATGCCCTTTTCTAAGTTGTAAATGCTTTTTGCTTTCATTTCAAGCACCAAAATCCAGGTAACACATACAGAAAAATGTCTCAGTGTTACAGAAACAGTTCAAATGCAAACTGAACCACCATTTACTTGATGTTGATATTGTCCCTCTTTCAATAAACTCTGTAGCYGTAAGAAACTCTTGAGATGGTTTGATAAGCATTTTCAGTATATATAATACGAATTATATTACATCTGCACCTCATATTTTCAGTTTTGGAGTTCTACCTTAATAAAGCAGTATGAAAAGGTGCTTTAAAATGTGTACCAAAGACAGGAACCAACACATTCCAGTTCAATGCGCTAAGTCCAGCTTCTCCGTGGATTTTACCATTTGAGGAGGTCCTAAAACTCAATGGCTTTAAAGAAATGTTCCTTGATTGCGGGGAATTCCTGCCATGGAGAAGTTTCAGACCGTTACGCAGAACTGTGATGTTTTCTGCCCCAGCTCCCCTGGTCCTCATTGCTGTCACCCATGCCATGCACCAACCTGCGAGGTGCTGGAGAAAAGGTGAGCAGGCAGGCAATTTCTGCATGTGTGAAAAGGAGCTTCCATGTTTTTGTGGGGTGCACTCTTAGCCCCTGTCATTTGGTAGAGTCTGTGCTCTAGTCCTATAAATATAGTAATGTGTGACTCAGGTGAGTCATGCCATTTACTGCCTCACACCGGAGTATTTGCTCAGAACTAGCGTATTGCTGACATGGTGCATTACAGCCTAAGGGGAGAATCAAGCCCCGCTTCCTCTTCTGGAAAGCCCCCAGCAGTTCTGCCAGGTATAAAATCCTAGTAAGTGGCTGTGGTACTTTCAGGGCAATAAGCCTCAAAAATGTCAGCTGATGCATAACAGCATTATTGTGGTCGGAGAACCTGGGTGTTGCAGGAGAGTGGTTTTATAGGAAATCACTGGCAATTATTAACCTGCATAAAGATACTCTCATATGTAATTATTTGCAAGATTAGAGACAGTAATTTTGCAAGTTTTGGCCTTCATGTATCATGTGATAGTTCACAAAGAGTAAATTTTGTTATACCAAGAATAAAAGTTGCTGTACCACAGCAAGGCTTCATGGCTACGCTGTCAGTTCTTATCAGAGGCAAAGTGAAATGTACAGGACTTTGGGGAAAAAAAAAAAAAAGACCTCACTATCTGTAGTATTAGAAGATATGATTTGATGGCGTGTAGTCTCACATATTGTGTGTAGTCCATACAGTAGCTGTAAGTTAAGGCATTTAAAAAAGCTTACTGATTGCTTTTCTTTTAGGGAGGCTAAGAACAAAAAGCAGAGATCTGATATTTTACTTTTCCAGCGAGCAAAAGCCACGGTTAGTTAGGCACTCATCTCACACCGGCTTTAAAGGGCCTCGAGGATGCTCGGAACGCCAGCCGGGGGGGGGGAGCCGGTACCCGCAGGCGGCGGCTCGGCAGGGCCGGTGCGCAGCGCGGGCGCTGCCGCCCTCTCCCGGCCGGGCCCGACCCGGGGCGCGGAGCGGAGCGTCCCGGGCTCGGCGGGGCTCCCCCCGCTGCTCGCTCGCTTCGGTGGGGAACTATATGTACGCCGCAGCGTGCCAGTTGTGAGGCTGCTCAGCGGCGGTGGCTCTCTGGGAAGAAAAGCCGCAACAAAAAATAAACAGTTATTCCAAAGGCAACGAGGGAGCCCCCAATCCCTCATTAGAAACTGCGGGAGGACGGACGCCAGCCGCACCGCGCGGGGGAAGCGGCGCGCCCGGGAGGCGCAGGAGCGAGTAGAGGCGGAGGGGCCCGCAGGTGCTGCCGAGCCGCGGGACCCCCTCGGCGGCGGCGGCGGCCGGCCCGGGGCTGCACGTCGCGGCCCGGCCAGCAGGAGGAAGGAAGAGGAAGTGAGAGCGGCGGCGGGGAGCCTCTGCGAGCCCCGGGATGGGATAGCGCCGGCGGCAGCGCAGCGAGGCGGCGGCGCGGAGCCTGGCTCCCGCGGCGGTGGGCTGCCGAGCGGCTCCGCCGGCCCCGCTCTGCGCCGCGGGGCGGGGGCGGTGCTGCCCGCYCTGGGAGGTAGGCGAGCCTCGGGGCCGGCGGGGTAAGCGGCGGCGGGGCGGGTGGCCGGGGGAGGCTGCGGCGCTGGCCGGGCGGTGAAGGGGAGCGCGGGGGGCAGCCGGGGTGGAGGGACGGGACGGGGCAGGCGGCCGGCGAGCCCCGCACCTGCCCGCGGCGGGCGCCGGCAGCCGGTCCCCCACAGGGGGAGGTGCCGGGCGGGGGGCGGCCGGAGGGAGCGGCCGCCGTTGCTGTGAGGAAAAGGAAGCGCAGCCTCGTGCTTGTCAGTGCGACGGGGCCTCGGCCGGCGGCTGCGGGCGGTGGCGGGGGGGGACCCGGCCCGCCTCGCATAACGGCTCCTCCCGCCGCCCTGCCCTCTCCGCCGGCCCGCGGCCGCTCCTTCCACGGCCGCCCGGCTCTCCCCGGCGCGACTTCGCCGGCGCCTCCTCCTCCGCTACCGCCTCCTTCCCGCTCCGTCCCCCCCGTCAGCCCCCTCCCGTGCCCCGGGCGGCCCTGCCCGCCCCCGGCTGCGCCTGGTGGTCGGAGGCCGCTGGTGAGGGGCGGCGGGCGGGGGCCGCGCACCTCCGGGCGCCGGGGGGTGGGTGAGTGGTGGCGGGGCCTCGCCTGCCCCGGCGGGACCGGCGCGTCGCTTCGCGGTGGCGGGTGGCCGGGAGGGCGGGCGGTTTTCGGGGCACCGGCCTCGGCAGGTCCCGCGTGGGTTAACGAGCGGGGTCAGGCTCGGGTGGAGGCTCCGACCGCAGCAAGTGTCCGCACAGCCGCGGGCGCCGCTCGGGAGGAGAAACCTCAACTTTCAAGCAAGTGCATCCCGGCACGCAGCCGGGCTCTTGGCTCGGCGTTGGTACCCAGCCGCCGCCTCCGAGGGCTTGCCTCCCCCTCGACCTGGGCTTCAAGAGCTTTTGGTGGGGTGGGTAGCGGTGTGTGTCTTTCTTCCTAAGTTTGTGCTCATACAAGTCATCAAACCGCTGATGAATTTCAGATGAAATGATTGTTCTGAAATGTGGGTGGTGATTATGCAAAGCCACGGTGCGCAGCCTTGTATAAAGCAAGCGGGTATAGGGTCCAAAAAGTGAAGTTTTAAAAGTTTCTTGGCTCGATGCCTTTATAAAGTTTATTTTGAATATCTTTTCCTTGCAGAACTAATACAACTGTCCAGCTCTCCCCCGAGAATGGTATAAAGTAAATATAGGAGTTCCTGAAAAATAAGAGTGAGTACATTTCAAATCAGCAGCATTTTGTTGTTAACTTTGTAAGAATACCTCCTAACCTGCCAAGGCTCAAAATGTGCAGCAAACACATTGAGAGTGCCAATGATAATAAGAGTGCAGGAAATGTACCGTGTGTTAATTGCTTTAGTATAAACATGGTTGCCTGTGAGCTGTATTTCATGATACAGCAGTTACGGTGCAATTTCAGCAAGGGATGTTTTGAAGTATATTCATAAGCAAATGGGTTTTCTTTTGCTTTTGTCCCTCAGCTGCCTGACTGCCCCCGGTTAAAATATTTATCTTTTGGGAGGAGGGGGAAATTGAATAAGAACTGTGCAGAGTCCTGTATCTGTGGCTGAGGACGTTGTTTCCTCCTCTTCCCCTTAGCTCTCTCTCCTCCTTTCCCCCAAATGCACATGCACACGCATGCCGTTTCATCCTCAGTTATATAATCTTCTAGAAATTTATGGATCATTCATTGTTCGCATAGTCCCATTCTTTCCATGTCATTCCTGCTTGATTGAGTGACTTACGCAGAATATTACACAGTAAAGAAAAATATATTTGAATTTTCATGAAGTTCTTCCAGTTTGAGCTGCAAGTTTGCTTTCTTTGAAGGTTTCTTTCCCTGATTCCCCCCCTCTTTTTTTTTTTTTWTTGGAGCTGTATAAGTAGGTGGTAGGCATCTAATCTGATGACCGGTAACTAGATAAGAAGGAGGAAGAACAGTGGTGACAGTTTGCTGGTAAAAGTCCCTCTTGTGTACTGTTAGGAAAATATCCATTAACACACATGTCATAAAGCTGTTGAAAGTACTGCAGCAACTTTTAAAAACTCACCAGTCAGAGAAAATAAAGGTTAATATGGCTAAAACATCAACATGATGTGCAATGGTTATTATTGAAAGATACTGTCAGTGCAGTCTGTGGATCTGAGTGTGTGATTTGACCAGTCTAGAGGTGTACCTGATTCCCAATTTATTCATGCTGGGGAGSTCGCATAGGGGTAGTTGACTTTGTTTTGTCTCTTTTTGTAATCTGTTTGAAACTCGCTGTGCACGCTCGTCTTCTCTGTAGCTTGTAACTTTGCTATGAGTGTCATTGTCTGAGGATTTGTTTTTTAGTGAAGAACAGGGGTGGAGGGAAGAGAACTGGTTTCTGTACTTACCATTTTGATATTTTTCCTTATATTCTCCATATGCCAGGAAAAACTTAATAGGTGTACAATTCAGATGGATTTTCAGGGGATAGGAAAAATTCTTACCTACTTATTCTGTAGCAGTCTTATGTGGTCACTGAAAGTATCTGCAGTTCAGTAGTCATTGTTATATAACCTGACCATGTGTGTTCTTAAAAGCAAGTACTTCTGTTTCCTCACTGTTCAGGTGCAACATATTGTATACGTCGTCCTAAGAAGTGATTTTTTTTTTTTTTTTTAATGCTCTTTCACCCTAGTATTCACAAAAAAAGCTTCTTATGCTAGATAAAGGTGTGTTACTGAAACACTGCTGTGTGCATTGTACTTCCTGACAGCAATGCTGTTCTGCAGCGAATTGCAGATCAAGAGTAATGTCGTGCTCCACCCCTTCCTTCCGCTCTTTGTTTTTTCTACCTAGTAGAAGTCTCTTTGATTTTAAGGTTTGGGCTCATAGACGTGCTTTCTCACAGTGTCCAGCCTACAAAGTGGTGTTGGACTATGTTCTCATGTTTTTCATGTTGATACACAGAGAGCAGAGCTTCCACGTTCAGACGTAAGATATGTGACTTTCTTCTTTTGATACTCTAGATGGGTTCAGTATGTGATGGAGTGAGAGGCTAATGTCTATAGATTTAACTGTAACTAGGAAAAGGTTTCCATAGATCTCTGCCAGTGCACCTGCACACTGACATGCAGTGTCCTCCTGTTCCAATGACGGGCATCTTTTTCGGATATATTGCCAACCACAACATTTCTAATTCTGTGATTCTCAGGTAAGGATTTGCTTGGGACTTAGATAAGGCCATCAAGTACAATTTTCCTCTTGAGTTGTGACTCTGCTATCACTTGATTTTCAGTTTCCTCAAAGTAAATGATCTCTTTAAAGTTTAGGAGCTCTCTTTGTCATGCTGTGGTGCGGATGTGCAATATATCCTTGTATTAAAAAAATGTTTTTAGAAGGTGATGGGATTTGGGAACCCTGGAGACTAGAAAACATCATACACCCTTGGAGCAAGCAAAAGTACTATTGTCTCTTCTGGTTTTTTTTCTCTGCACAGTTATGCCTGGGTCTAGTMGACTTTCTCCTCTGCTGTATCTCTGCACTGTCCTGAAGGTACAACTTTGAGGTAGAATGAGTTGGTCGGGTTTGCCTCCCTGTTCAGTCATTATCCTATTAAAAAAGAGATTTCAAAAAGGGGTTTTATGGTTATGAAGTCTTTGTGGTTTGAAGACTTGTGACTAGAAATGGCTTTGTAACAGCCATCAAACCACCATTCAGTAAGCTCTGTGCTGTATCTTTAAAAGATTTCCCTGCTTTGAATGAGTTTTTTTGAAGAAGGTTCTTGTATTCGTGGCAGGAGGATCGTGCCAAGTACACGTTGTTAAACTTGTGTCAATTTAACAGAGCAACTGTTTAAAGGATTTAGGATAATTTTCCTTCTACTTGAGTCAGTCACCTTTTTTTTTTTTTTTTTTTTTTCTTTTTTTCCCTCTCTCCAAATACAACACTGGAAAAAGAGAGAAAGAGAAACTAAAAGCAATTGGCAGAAGCCAGTATGTTGGCAGGCATTTGATAGTACGGATCGTAAGAAGTGATAATATATATGTGACACTTAACATAAAATAAACTGCATACATATGGTGTTACAGAGATGAATGGAAGAATAATCACAAAGTTGTGAAGCTGTCTTTCAATCAGCAGTTTTGCATCAAGCTATTTGCAGGGATTTGGTTTTGTGGTGTGATCTTTCATTATTGCAAGTGTTGCGAGACACAAAAGAGATTGAAGGATAATGTCACAACCTTTCTGCTAGTTTCCTTAGTTTTCTGATCACTGTTAACATTTAAGAGGAATATTAATGAGAAGTCTATGCCACCGGGGATAGCTAACGTGTTTCCTTTTCTCTCCATTTCAGATCTGACAGAGGTAAACTTCTGTGTTTTGGGCAGACACTAAGTGGCTGGTGCCACGTGTGTGGTACCCATCAGTAAGCTACTAATTTCTCAAGCTGCTGAGTGGGTTGGTTTGTAAAGCGCATGCTTGCGCTTAAGAGCAAGGTGAACAGTGATTCACACGGTGCTTGTTTGCAAACACTTGAAAATGGATTGATATATTTCTTCTAATGGCAGGTTTCCATTGTGAGTTTTTGATTTGACAGTACTAGACTTGTTTTCAATAGCTGCGAGGAGGGGGAAGTTAGCTGTGAGAGAATGGAAGTGATGGACAAGCCCTTTTTCTGTTCAGCAGTAAATCGCACTGTGAAGAAGATTTGAAGCCACTGCTGGTAGGGGTCCCCTTAGAAAAGTGTTTTAGCTTATGTACAAATGAACTCACTTCGGTACCTTTCTAGTGAGCAGCCTTTGGAGTTCTTTAGAAAGCTGAATACTACCTGAAGATGTTAGGTAAGCGACCTATTCTTACTGCTTTTGAGGACATAAGTCTACTTACTGATGCTTCTGCTGTGCTCCATTTACAGTAAATAACACTGAAAAACTCCACAGGAGCTAGCACTAGCGCAAGGAGGGAGTGGGAACTACCAGTCAATCCTGAGGGAAAAGATTTCCCCTTTCAGATTGAATTCGGTTGATTTAGAGTGTTTGTGAAACAGCGCCTTCAGTAAAGAGGCTGGGGGGGGGAATAAGAAAACAAATTGTTTCCAGACAGATCTATTACAAAATAATAGCTGTGTCCTAGCTGTGTGTGTTTTCTTGTCTTTTGCCTCTGCTTTCCTTCTGGTTTTTATTTCTCAAAGTTAAACTCTCCTCATAATTTCTTCCTGCATGTTTGCCACCTCTACCTTGGTACCTTATTCTTCAGTCTTTGATGTATTTATTTATCCCAACTGTCATGGTTTCACTGACTTTGTCCAGTCCTTAAATTCTTTCCTGGGCATCCCTTAGGTTATTACTCAATTAAAAAAATTTATTTAAGATTTTAAGCAARATAAGCTGTGGACTGAAGTGTCTATCACCTCCTATGTTCTTTCAAAGTCTCTAGCTCAAAGTGTCTGTTGTGCAGTCCTAATTTATGGGGGGCATATGAAGTGTAAAACTGTCTCTGAAATATTGCATCATCAGGGACTGAGTAATTTTTTATCAGCTACATGAATATGTATATGATAATCTAGCTTTTTTTCTTGTTAAGCTTGCTTCAACTGAAAGGGAGGATGGGTCACTGCTTCTAAGAGAACTTCAGATTCTGGAGATGCGATGGCTTTAAACTCCCATTCTTTAATACAACAGAGAATGCTTGCTTGAAGATGATCTAATTTCCCATCGCTTTTTGCAAATCAGAGAGTGTGCGTGAACATGGACAAAATGCTCCATGTAGACCTTTTTTTCCTTAATGTATGAAGCTGAAAACCTGTAGATCAAATACATCCAACATTTTGAAGTTAGACAAAAGGAGGGATATGCAAGGTATGACAATGGGCTCAAATAATGCTGTCAGCATGTCAACCTTCCTCCTTCAGTTGAAATTTTATGTACAGTTCCTGGGACTAGATGGCTGGTGCTATTCAGAGGTGTTTTTCTTCTAGCTCATTGTCAGCTTGATAGTAGGAACGGGGGAAGAGTCAGGGCTCCTAACTTAACCTGTTACAAACTTCCATAAAATGAAGCATGTAGTTGTCTTTTCCTGTGACCGTGCACATGCTGTAAGTAAAGAGTATACTTCATGTATTTGTTTGCTGACTTGGAGCCCATTTTTGTTTCTTCTGATGCTGACTTGATCTTTTATGTAATAATAGGAGATGCATAAATGTTGTGAAAATAGGAGAATGATTTTTAATTTTTTAAAAAATGTAGTTAAAACAATTTTCGCTATGTTTTGGAGTGGTGGAAAGAGTTTAGCAAAGCCAGTATTTCAATAAACTTCTACAAAATGCGGTGKTTTTCTTCCATAGATATAAACTGTCTTAGCTAACTATTCATATATTCTTAGTACATGCATGAATTCTGGTGCTTGAATTTGTAGCCAAAGTGAAAATATTACTTGCCTATATTTCTTTCTCTTCAGCCAATGTACATGTATCATATAGTCCAGCAGAAGTGTAAGGGATATGCGGGTCTTGGCAAAGATACCTCATGTGAGCAGTTCAGACTTTTGTCTGGCTAGACTGGCAAGCTGCTGTATACCTCATTGAATCCTGCAGGCGTGGCCATAGTGGGGGTGACTCTTTAAATTGCTGCTTCATATTTTAAGAGAGATGGTAATCTATTGAGGTAGGGCGATGAGGAATTTATAAGTATTCACATATTACCCTCTGGCCAGACAATAAAGTTGATTTGCACATTTCTTCTCTAATAATAAGGGGAGAAAAATGGCTATGACACAGGTTGGTATAATACGATTTTTACTCTTAATGCCAGTGCATGTATTTGTTATGTTCCAATACAGTCTTTTCCATTGCTTTGCTTTCTAGAATACAGTTGCACATTAGTTTTCATACCAATGGTCATGGCTTCAGCTGGAAATTGAAACCTGGTAAGTGTTGGCTCGGTGCATGGACTTTTGGACAAACTTTTTCAGTAACACTGAGCCAAACCAACTTAAAAAAAATGTTCCCCAAAYGTGAGTACTGGTCCTTGCATTGTGGAAGGGATATCTGGTACACCCTTTGGTCGCTAGGCTTTTAAAACGCTGGAGTATTGGTGTTTCTTCCCTGCGCCCCCTGCCAAGTTTTCTTTTTTTTCCCCTTCCTTCAAGCACTCATCTGTTGAAGCTCTACCCCCTGTGGTTAAAGTACATTCCTCCTATCAACCTTTTCACCCCACCTCCCACTGTCCCTCTTCACACATACTCTGACATCTCTTCTGCTCACCAAACTCACAAAATTCAGGTCTAGATGTGGGGTTTAATTCTGGGCTATACTTTATGTAGGTCTATAATCTTCTCCTATAGATATGCATACAAGTTTCTTCTTGTGCTTAATCTTTTCCTGAAAAAAAAGCAGAAAATTTGAACAAATGAGAAGTTCCACTGGAGAGCGAAAGACAGAACATTTGGTGTGGTGGTTGTTAACTGCTCAGGAGAAGATTGTAAAGGGGAAAAAAGACCCAACCAACCAAAAAGCCTACAAAGCCGAAAGAAAATGTAAGGTCTTTCCCACTTTGGACCACTTAATGTAATTTTAACCATATCTATGGCAAGTAATTAAAGATTTGATAGCTAGTGCCAGTTCCAGAAAAGGAAGAAAAGGGCATGAAAAATGGCCCACATCTTAAACAAAAATACCAGGCTTGTTTTTTTAAATTGTAACTAATGTTAGAAGTAGGTCAGTTTATGCGGTCTTTTTTGAAAAGACTAATTCTCATATTTTGTAGCCAAAAGTGAAATTTTTACAGAATTGCAATTGTGGAAGGCAATGTATGAAATCTGGAAAGGGAGAAATAATCTTTTCTGCCCTGTGCTGCTCTAAGCCTTTTTCTGTCCTGGCTTTCTTCTCTGACATATTTGGACTTGACCTATTGAGATTTCTGCATCTGTTCTTCCCTCCATATAAAATGCTGGTGATTTCAGTCAATATTTCTTGGGTTAGCCTTAGGATGCAACATGCACAGCACGTTTCATAAACTTTTCTAATATGCAATGACCTGGGCTTTTATTTCTTGACCTGCCAAAAATAACCTGTTTTTTTCCCTTCAGCTACCTTAGGAAGTTAGCTTGTTGGAAGGGCGTGTTTGTGTAACAATAAGAGTCGGTAGCGTTGTGCTGTGTTGAGATGGTTTTCTGGAAGGCAGAGGTTTCAAAGGCTTCATCCCCTGCAGCTGCGAATGAGTCAGAAAACACATTATGGTAAAGGAGAGATGTGTGCAGAGGGAGAAGGGAAGAAAATAATCTACATAATTTTAAATCCAAGTTGGAATTCGAGTTCTATTTTAAAACAAACACATAAATAAAATGGTCTTAGGCTATTTGCACTGGAATTTTAAATTGATTTCCTGGCCCATATGCCAGAGGGATCAAAACATCCACAATTCAGTGGTGGTGGTGGTGTGAATTCAGATTAAAACAGTATGTTGTAAGATTTTTTTGTTATGTTCCAAATTGCTTAGATTTTGTAAAATTCACCTCAGTCTAGAGATGGTGAGGCTTTTAGCTTTGAATTAATTTTCTGTAATTAATATATGAAGGTTGAAAAAGCAACTGTGCTGGCCTATGGGCTACTTTTCTGTACTTAACGGAATGACGAGATAAGGGAAAACGGGAAAGCAAGCAGTCAGACTTCCCTCCCCTAAATCGGTAAATAGAGAACCACCAAACTAGACGAGAAAATCAAACCTAAGTCAACCCGCAGATCCTTTGTGTCCAACTAATTGTTCTTGCTGTGTTCACTGGTCCCCATAAGCTTGACTAAGGGGATAAGCCTTGCTTTCCTGTCTTGAGGCTTTTCTCTCTTGATCTATTGAAATTCAGAGTGGAGGGCCCCCTTTAGAGAATGTCCTGTCGGTAGCTGTCTCCTCTATAACAAAGAGGCTCCAGCTGTGGATATGGATTGAAGAGAGAGGTAGCCTCTCAGGCAAGCAATTTGGAGTCATTTAGGAAACCAGCAGTTTTAATTTCATTTGGAAATGGTAAGCCTGAGTCAGTGCAGTTTTCGGACCACTGATGTCCTGCACTTGAATTCAGACAGTACCTGGGCAGRCCCAGTGTGTTCTGCTGCAGGTTCCGTTTCTGAGATACGTAACTGTAATGGAATTACATGGTGCAGCTATATAGTTTTAACGTGATAGAAAAGACATTGTAAGTCACTGGTTTGACATTGGAAGGCTGTAGTTTCAGTCTTTGCATCAGGTAAAGACTGGTGCCCTGAGTGAGTGCATCCTCAGGACAGCTGCGCTCCCATGGTTCAACACTAGCAGTGTTCCCACAGGAAGGAGAGGAGAATTCAGGTGTGTCACGTAAGTGAGAATTCTGGTAAGAAGTAGTAGGCGTAACCCCAGTTAGAAGGGCAGATAAAATTTTTTCTGCATCTTCTAGCTTCTTCATCCCAGTCTGTTTCAGCAGCTTCATCTGTGTAGAGATACCCAGCCATTAGTTATGCATGTATAATTACAACTATGCATGTAATTAACTGCATTATCAGTATTAGCCAAAGGGAGAGAGAGTTGTGTGTTTTCAGCATGGTAGTCCATGTGTGTTGTCATTTCATATGCATACTAAATGAGACAAGAGGCACTACTTAAAGAGAAGCCTTGAGAGAAAAGTATCTTTTTAAAAAATTAATCTGGATCTATTGTTTTGACAAAAGTAGTACCACTGAAAAAGAGTAATCAGTTGCAATACTATTAGCTTGTGAGAGCTGCAGCAAGATCTCTTGACCACAGTATTTACTGAAAGGGACAGGTAAGTCTGGTATGGTCAGCATGGATACTTGATCTTTACCCATTCCATTAGAGAAGTTCCAAGTGGCAGCAAGGCATGGGTGTGTTCTGTATTGATATAGATAACCTGAAGCAGTTAGAAAACTTGGAGATTTTTTTGAGTATCTTCTCAATGTTAAGTTAAAAATACAAGGGTAGATAGTAGGCAGAATGCAGACATAAAGGGATATATTTGCAAGCTATTTTCTGAATAAAAGCTGGGGATTTGCCTTCCCTAGAGAAAGCATAGATGGTATGCATCAGCAGTGGGAACTCTTGTTCTCTCCTACTGTTTTTTGGATTGTAATATGAAGTTACTGCTGTAGCTGTAGTGCCTTGGTGAGCTGATTCAGCCTAACAGGGCAGAGAAGATCTACGATTAATTCTTTTTGAATACAGGCAGAAGTTAACTGCTCAATCTACCAAATAATGTAGAGGAGCTCCTCGGATGGTAGAGGAGCCCCCATCAGACACTGGGAGGAGCTCAGGGCAGCCCTCTTTAGGTCAGACCGTCCAGTATTTGTATTGAAAAAAAATCTACATATCAACTGTAGGTAGAAATTCAGGAGCTCTTTCAGTATATGCTGAAGGCAAAGAAAAAAGTATTTGATGGTTGGATTCAGTTTGCGATATCTGCCATTGTTGGTTTTCATTTCTTAATCTGGTGCTGACACAAAGCCTCATGAACACAAAGTCAAAGATAAGGGGGGCTTTTTTAGAAGGCACTTTGTCAACAGATGTGAACAAAGGTGGTTTTAAAGTGTTACTGAACCATTGTCACAATCTCTTAAAGGAGTGTACTGAGAGACTCTCTGGAAACATCTAGATTTCATGAAGGGAAGGACCATCAGCTCTGTCTTTCCTCACTGGAAGAGAGTTGATTATTTCAGTAATTCTATAGGCAACAGCGCTGTCTCTTGGGCAGTAGTTGCTGTGTGTTTAGTACTAAAGGTTGTCCATAGATGAAAATCACTAAGTAGCAATATGATTTAATTGAAAAATACTAATTCTCGGCATTCTCCATAATTCTCTGTTTTATATTCATACTGATTTCATGTCTGGATATCTACACTTGGAACTGAAAAAAATCTGAGTTTATTTTGCAAAAGAAGAACTTAATCTGTAGCTTTTTGTTAGCTTCATGGAGAGAGCTGTGCAGGTGGTTATCTTGGTCTCATACAATGAAAGCTGGTAATAATTTGCCGTAATATTTCCAATAAAAATGTTAACCAAATAATCCTGAACTGCTGGCATAACACCATTCRGTCCAGTGGTGTTAAACCATTAGAGAGTTTGGCCTTCAGAAGAGGAAGAAAGAGAATTATCTCATATACACAGTGCTGTAAATGTTGACTCTTCAGTTGTGACCAGTGTGTTGTATTAAGGAAGAGAAGTACCTTTTCTGATTTTGTGTTCGTAGAGCAACTATGTCTTAGGAGCAGCAGTTTCCCCATCATTACCCTTGTACACAATGAGATTGGGTTGCTGAAACATTTGCATAAAATAATGCGTCTTTCTGCAGTAATTCTTTTAAACTATTTCCAAGAAAAAATAGTGTCTTTTTGCAGTTGTCAATGGCTTGCCTTGTACAATTGTCAGAAGAAGAGCAAGACTGTATTGGGAAGAACCAGCAGAAATTTGTAGCATTTGGCCTCACCATTTGCTTCTGCAGAAACAGGGTAGAATTACTGGAGTGTTATTTATGTCTGTGGGTATCTGAGATCCATAATGTAATGTCTTTTCCTTCTTTTCTGCAGAGCATTTTTATGTAGGTAGGAGGAGCAGGTGCTCATTGCTGGTGAAATTCGTTGTATGCTACCTGCCGCTTTGGAAGGGAAAATTTATGTGCTTTTATTTAAAAACTGCCAATGCCAGTGGCATTTTTTTTTTTTTTTTTTTTTTTAATTCTCCTTTTAAAAACCACGTCTTGGGCTCCCTTATCTCCTCACAAAAAAAGAGATTGTTCAGTTTCGGGCTCTTTGTTGGAGCTGTACTGCCAGGAGCCTTCCTGGCCTCTGGCACTAGCAACAGAAAATGCTGCTCTTGAAAGAATGGAGTATAGTTTAGGCAGGGTGGGGGGGGATACCGAGACTGGTAGCGAAAGGCAGAACTTGGCATCGCAAAGAAGTGGYTGAAAAAACGTTCATGTTCCTTGAAACTTTTGGCAATGGTAGAATAAGGTTAAATGAAGGAGGAGAAATGAAGGAGGAGAAAAGAGAAATAAAGCAAGCAGAAAGGGAAAGCGTTAGCAGGCCCAAAAAAGGGAGGGGAGGGTATTGTCAAGTTTATTTAGGCATCATCTTTATTTGCAAGGTAAGCCTGGAACAGGGAATTGGTGATCCCTAGTGTTTTAGTTTAGTAATTTAAATCTATGCGATACATAATTATGTGTTTTGGGTTTTTCCCCCTGACTYAGCCACACAAACTTAATCCGTCAGGGATATGGAAATTGAGTTTGAATATTGCTGGGCTGTAGTGTAACTTCTATAACTGAATCTGAAGAATGGAAGAGTGATATATAATGGCACATTCATCAGGTGAGTATTCCTCAGTAACACCTCACTCCTCCACAGCTTTAATGCATGCTTATTTTTACACAACGTATTGTCCAACTGGGTGTGAAATCTCTCGCTGGTGACAGGGCGGAACCCTAATGTGTTCATAACAACCATTGCAGCCTCTGGGGTAAATGCTGAAGCCCTGTTGCAACTCAGATCGTCCTGTGGGTCAGGAGCCATACAAACTGGCTGTTCTCTCAGAACCATCACACTGGGCTTTCTATTGGGCTTTCTCCTTCCACACACCCCCCCAGTCCTTTCTGTCTGCTGTTGCAGAGCCTGTTTGAGTCTCAGCAGACAGCATTATTGGTTGTCTACCATAAGGCTGCAGTGGGAGTAAGGAAGCTCTTGAGCTTTTAAGGCCAGTGCTAGATTATTCTGGGTCTTTTGAGGTGGGTGTGTGTGTGAAGACAGGAAGGATTCTTATTACCATTAAATTACAATGAAATATGTGCTTCAGTTTTGTTTTTTGTAAGTAATCCTGTTGATTCCGCACAAACCAAGACAGATGTGGGTCATATTCTTTTTTGCAGTACAGGCATGAATAATGATGGAGAAAATAAATGCATGGGTCAGATCAGCTGAGTGGGAAGCACCCATCTTATGCAGCTATGCTTCTGACAATAGCTACTTTCTAAACAGCTTGGAAGGTCTTCCTATGAAGATTTTTTGCTATTTAGGAGACAAGAGATTGTAATTTGCATTCAGGAAGCATTCTTTTAATCAAAATATTTGGCTTTTGTATCCATGCACATGTGTGCATGTGTGCAAACACGCAGTATGACAGCACAGTATGGCAGTAGGGTCTTTGCTTATTTGTTTAATGGTTGTGAATGTTAAGAAATCAGCCATTAAACTGTAGATGTAAACTGAGTTCCTGCAAATTTAATGGGAACTGTGGTTGGATAAAGGACACAGGCATATGGCTGTGTTCTTTATCAAGAGTCTGAATTCTGCTGGATTAATGGTTTTCATCTCATTTCACTGACCTTTCACCCTGAGAATTTTGTATAGCTAATAAATTAAGCCACTAGTGGGTTATTTGCTATTCATTTCAGAAATCCACTATGCTATAAAAATCGTAATGTCTGTCTCACAGTAAGGATGAGCATTACGCTGCAGCAGTTGGGTGTCTCGGGTGTGCAGTGAGGCACGGAGCCAAAGCCAGACTGCTCCTCGGTGCTGTAGGCACACGGTTGGCTTGCAGTTGTTGGAGCATGATTGCTTGGATTGTATTGTTGCTCTTAGAAAATGCTGGGTGTCGGGTTTTGTTTCCTAAGTATCTGTTGGAGGGTCCCCTTTTAAGGATTGAACATCATCTGCAATTAAGGGATAATAGTATAGTTTCTTGAAAGCTGAAAATGAATGAAATTAAACAGTCCTTCATGCTGTTCTGACTTCTGTGTTAGGAAAGGATGCTGGGTATCAGGGTAATAGGCAACACATTTGAAAATTTTCTCTAAATGTTGTGCAAGACCTGTGGAAATGAGTGGTTCTCCAGAGTGTTAAAAGAGAATAAAGTTTTATTGCTTGCTGTAAAGCTACTGGTGGAGGGAGTAGTTACACTAAAGCAAGATGAAGTTTAAATTTAAACCAGCCTGCCTGTGCTGGTCCATGTAGATAGATCCATGTAGATATACTTCTTCTGAAATAAGCACCTTTTTAGAAGGTCTTGGAGAGGAAGGCAGTGAGTTACTGTTTAGATTAGTTTGGGGGCTTTTGGATTAACTTAGATTCTTTCTTTACACTTGCTCCTGAAGAAGAGCCACACTGACTTAAGCATGTAGCATTTTGCTTTAACCACAAATTTTACCATGGAGGCAGGCAAAACGAGGAGAAAGAAAKAAATGTTTGCAGATAAAATTTATTGTCCTGACTATTCTGGCGGTTCTAAATATCAGCAGTGCATGGAGAGGGCCCTTTGCATAGTGTACAGCTTCAGCAGCGTGGCTGCCAGTGAAGCCAGCAGCTTACTAATAACTGACTAATCGTTTCTGTCACACCTGCACAAGCCTTTCTATCTCTCCAAAACACATTAGCATTCATGAGAAGTTATTGAACCACGATGAATCACAAACACACTTTAAGTAATGCTTTTGTCATTCTGCTTGGGCCAAGTACACCTTTCCTAAACAATACCTTATTTTTCTACCCCATAAAACCTTTTATGTTTTTAGTCAGAGAACTGAAAATCAGAGAAATTAAACTCTCTGTGTATTCAAGCTTACCTTTTAATAAGGGCCTTGTACCCCCACTTCTCAATTTTTACCTCTGAGCTCCATCATGTGATTAGATTAAAAAGCTCTGGTCTGTGCCAGTTTTGTTAATGCAGTAATATGGCTCGATCGCATAATGTGACACATTAGTTGTGAAGCTTTGGATGCCAATTCTGTCACCTCCCTGGGTGTTCATCAGTTAACAGCTGGTTTCCACGGAGGGCTGTGTCTGTCTCGGTATTGCTCATTGGGTCAGATGATGGTTACTGAAACTGCACGGGAACTCCATGAGCCTTTTCCATATGAGAGAGCCTGTGCTATTCCAGGATCTCACTGTGATCTCACCAATACGTGCCTGCCAAGCTCTTAGTTTGATTTACTGTTCTCATTTTCTATGTAGACTTAGGCAATCATGAAAGGAAAGATTAAATCAGAGTGGGAATGACTATGCAAATAACTGAAGGAAATGTAAGAATGAACAGCAACAGCTAATAGAGTTGTTTAACTTCGGATATTTATTTGGAAAGTTCAGTAATGATAAGGTTGATCAAAAATGCCATGTTTTGCTGGGACTGGAAGGAGATCTTGTACAATGAAATGGAAGTATTAACTGAAATCTCGTATAAAAGAGAACCTCAGGTGTAATTGTCTTTGTTACTTGATGTTTCCAGCATTCGTAAACCAAAACTTTAGGATGGATTTCTGCTAGCAAAATGTAGTATTAGGTGTGGAGAGCAAGAAGGACTCCTATTTCAAAATTTGGGTCATCCCCCCACCCTCTCAATTTTTAGCTTGGTACCCTTAGAAACAGATTCTGTTGCTTGTATGTATGGGATCTGTGTCTCTTTTCCCCTTTCGCCTCTACAGTAACTTTTAAATTGTCAGCTGATTCAAGCCAAGTCAGCAGAGCAATAGAGGTCCCAAAGATGCAAAGTTCAGACAGGTTTTGTGAAAGTAGGAAACTGGATGGAGCAGAAACTGTAAGGGAAAGACTCCAGTGTGAGCCTTATTAAACAGCTAGAAACCTGCACCAGGGATTCAGATGAGTTTGCCTTAGCCCTGTTGCTCACAGGGAAGCTGTTTGCTTTGCTTGCTCAGACAAATGTATGAGAAAAGAAATCTCTCACTTTTCTAAGGAAAAATGAAATGAAAGGCCTGAAAGCAGAAACTTGTGCTAAAAACAGATTGCCATCTCAAAACTTACTTGACTTCTACTCTGAAACATGTAGGGTGTAATTTTTACTCTACACAAAGCCTCAATGTCAGAGTAGTTATAAAGGGTCTTCTAGATAAGTGAAATTCAGGCAGCTCTAACATTTTCATCAAAGTGTTTAAATAAAAATATTTGGGAGCGCTTACTTTAAACATAAAAACTTCAAAAATTCAGTGAAGCATGATATTTTATTCACTTTTAAGCAGTCCTGTGCTGATCATACAATGAAAGAGCAGAACTGGGGGGTAATAATGCTAACGAAGGAAACTTAACAAAAACATAAAAAAGTGTACTGTGTGTCCATACGGGATAGTGCTGTGCAGATGGTAGACAAATACAGATGAAGAATTGTAAAACCTTGCTTTACTGGGGAGCTCAACTTAAAAGAAACTTTTTACTTCCCAGTAAGGGTGGATTACAAATTAACTTTATGTGTTTGATAGGGAATCTTTTGGAGCTTAAAAACATCCTAAAGCACAAACCCATGCTGGTTAGTTTTGCTGTAACTGTAAAGTCTACAGACTATTTTTTAGTCTTTTTATAAATATTTTAAATTCTACAGGGATGCAGAAGGGAAGTAAAAACTTCCCTGAACATGATGGTTAAGGAAAATAAGATGTTAATTGTTTCCAAATGCTGGCTTGCTTGTTAGGTAGAATTTATTACTCATCTCCCGTTGGAGGAGCCATGAAATTCAGATGGCCAGTGGCTAATGAGGCAGCAGGTCTGGTGAAGTCTTCTTAGAGCTGGCGTGATAGTAGCTTCTGCCATGGCTTTCCTCAGACCTCAGTTGGTGGCTTAGTTCTTCCTTTTGACCTGCAAAAGGGCCTGACTAGGCTGGTTTTTCCAGCTGGAACTTGGAGAAAGAACTTGAGAGTTTTGTTATTCCTCCCGGCCAATAGTACCATTGCTTACCTCTGGTACCTGTTCATAGATGAAATGAATAGGTGCTGTAACTCAGCATCTTTTCAATTTTCTAAATAATTAGTTCCCCTCCCCATGCTTAGCATAAATTCCATCTTCAATTTGAGGAAAGTGTGCTCCCTTGAATTTGTCATGTGTCTCTCCATTCTAACAGATTTATTAAGTACCTTTTTTTGGTGATATGTTCTTTTCTAAGCCCTTGTGGCATCAAGACTCATGGACTGTTGTAAAGTACATCCACCAATTGAATTAGAGCTGTCACTGCTGGCTGTGTTTTTTAGTCCATTCCAGTCCTGGCTGCCTTTTTTTGCTCTAGTCTCTGAGGTTTTTGTCTTTTMTGCCCCAAGTGTTTAAATTCTCACATGTCTATTTCATTTACAGTTCTTAAAATTAGATTTATTTTCAAAGTCCTTTTTGAGAAGGAATGTGTGGGAATGTGTGTGTATAAACCATAAAAAATGTTAGTCCTTTGGGAACCACACTATTTTACAGTTTGTGTTCCTACCTACTGATGTCTTTAACTAGGCCATGCTTTCCTTTCTTTCCTGCCCCGCCCCCCCCCCCCCCCCCCCCCCCCCCCCCCCCCCTTAGGGAACACTATCTGAGGTGAACTTTCTTCCTTTAGGATTTTGAATCCCAGTCAGACCAGGATTATTCATCTTTTACAGACATTAATTCTGAGTTACTGCTTCTGTAGCAGTCCTGAATATTATATGCCTCTTCTGGGTTTGTGGGTTAATGTTAATTTAATGCAATTATTTTCAGCTACTGTCTTTTCCCTTTAAATCCTATACTCTGCTATGCTAAGCTAATGAAACACAGCTATTGTGGTATACTCGGCTGCTCTGCTTACTAAAGGTACTCATAATGTGGAACGCACTAACTGAAAGAGATTTTCCTGTCTGCAGTACATGACAGTTCATAAAGGGCTGCAAGATTTCTTTTTGCCCTTCTAAATACTTTTTTTGGCTTAGTCTTTTGCCACTTCCTTCCATTTGGAATTTTCTTCTTTCTTATGTGTCTTGCTTTTTAAAAAAAAAAAAAAAAAAATCTTAAAGTCAATTGGTGATGGTATGGAAGGAAGGAGAGTTAAAGCCTCTGGTCTGCTGCTTCACCTTTCACACTAATGCAGATGCATCCTGAGTGTCTCTTATGTGTTTGAAGAACCAGATGCCCGGGATGGTGGATGTTATGCTGGTTCTTTAATATATGGCACCTGGACAGTGTGTTTCAGGATACTTGTGGTGGTAGAGCACCTGGTGGCTTATTGCAATAAGAATCACTGTGCTCTCAGGGCTGGACTGCTTTCCAGATGAACTAAAAATGCCCACCTACTTGAGAGGCTGCAGGATTCGGCTTGAAGTCGGCAAGATGACTTCACTGCTGTATCATGTAGGAGGAGAGGATTCACTGCAAGGGAGGCAACATATGTTTAAACTTAAATATCGTATAATTAGCCAAACTGGCAAAGGAAGCTGTGAACAACATAAGGAATATGTATTAAGTCCATTTTATGATGTTTAAAGAGTTCCCCAGTGCGAGAACCCCTACTCCAATATTAATCTTTTAAAAACATTCCTATCCTACTAATGGATACGTTCGTCTCTGTCAGCAATAGTTGCAGCTTGGTTTGCTACGCTTCTTCCTCAGGTGTGTTGATACACCTGTTGTGGTGGGGAATAAGCTCATTCAGAGAACCCATCTAGGTTAAAAATAAATTGTTTGTTTTTCTTCAGGTTATTTTTCTGCTCACTTGAGGCTTGGATCAGTTCCCCATGTCACACCACAAATAGTTTGCCCAACATGGCTGAGGGGCTATGCTAGAGGAGGGGATAAAGCAGGAGAGAAGGGGAAAGAAAGGACAGGAATTGAAAACTTGGACCCTGGGAGAAAAGTATCTGTAACTAAACCTTTAGGGGAGATCGTAGGCGTCAGTAAGGATACAGCAAACTTGTGAATGAGAGCAACATGGCACTCTTTCAGCTGTACATATTTTTATAGAATATTAACAGGTTTAACTGTGTGGGTATTCTTCATTATTTAAGTGAAAAGATGGTTTTATTCTTGGCATGGCAGTTCCTAGTAAAATCACCCCCCTTTTTTACTAAGGTATTATTCAAGCTGATAGGCTGTTTCTCACCAAAAACAGTGAGAGGCAGTCACTGCCCTGAAGATATTGGCCTAATTGCATAAGATCATGCAGGGTTTGGGAGAGGAGCAGTGGCACCAAGAAGGGAAGCAGTTTGGCCAAGTTCATAAAGTGGGTCAGAAGCTGAGTGAGTCGCTGAGGCAGGTCTCCCGTGTCTGTCTGACTTCCTATTCCTAGCGCCGTCACACTGCCAATCTCTTCGGCTTTCTGCAGTAATCCCCTTCATCCCTTAGAGCTGGACTTGGAGCTGCTGACATGGGGGAGAGAAGGGGGAAGAAGCAAGGGGTTTTATTTATAAACTTTTCTCTGTGTAGCGTGCAGTGTCTTGAAATTCACTTGTTCTGGATGTGACATCCCTTTGTCGTAAAATCACAAGTGTGTGTGTGTTCTGGCTGATGGTGCCAGCAACGGCTACTTGCTTTGAGTGCGCGTGTGTGAGGTCTCAGGATGAAAATCCTTTAGCAGGGTGATCCTTCACATGCACTGACTGAGACCACTTCTGCTGCCTGACTTAAACCCCTTGCTATACTAGTGTCTGAACCAGGCTAGCTACCAAATCCTTCTGTCCTTAGTGCGAACTGTACCACGTGTGTGCATGTTATCAACCTTTTGTACTGTAGCCAGACTTAGGAGGAAACAGTGATTTGTATGTCTTACAGTGAAAGTGTTGCTACCATAATAGATTTTTATGCTTATTTGCATCTTCCTTTTCTTTCCTTAATGCAAAAAAGCCAATTAATTATCTGAAACTTCTCAAACTCTTTCTGTTTTCATATGGTTTCAGTGAAACCATCTCATACCTCTTACTCTGTCTGTGTGTGAGGTGCTGTGAGACAGTTCTGTTCAACTAGCTTCATGCTAGACCTTCATGCTTTGTTGTAAGAAGGATTCTTCTGTTGCTAGAAGAGTTTTGCACAGCAACTGTTAAGTGCTGAAGGGCTGGAAAAAGAGCTTTGCAGAAGTCCGGGAAACGATTTTCATTTGAAGGCTTACGTATAAGGATGGCCTCTTTGGTAGCCATGTACCGCCTTATTCTTTGGAATAATGACATTGTATATGAATCACATTTTCATATGTGTCTAATTTGTTTATTAACTACACTCTGCTGTCATCTGTCAGAAAAAGTATATTATTTCTGAGGTTACTCAGAAAGCTGGCACAGTGAAGTGTTTTATGGAAAACCAAAAAAACCACCTTGTACAGTTGCCAAGAGTGTATCTGCTGTCCTTTTCACTTGGAGTACCACCAAAGTGGAGAAAAACTAGTCTCCTATCAAGTAAAGAAAACAAACAAACAAAGTCTTATTCTCTCTTATGTTTGTAAGTGATGAGAAGGGGAAAAAGAAATTTGAGGGCTTGTATAGGTTGAGGATTTTTTGAAGGGGGGGAAAGAAAAAGGGCACTTATTAATAAAACAAAACCCCATTTGTATGAAGCCCATCTGTGACAGCAGTGTTTTTACGCTGCTGAAGGAACTCTTGGCTAGTTCACTCACAAACTTTATAAAGAAACATGACATGTTGGACCTCTAGTAATGAACGTGCTCCCAAGGCTGAGAGGTTGGCCATAAAAATTACTCAACCTTTTTTTTTCCTAACTGCATAACTATTTGTATCACACTGAACAGCTGATACTGAATTCCTTCATCACCTGCCTTCATCAGATTGGTCTCCTGAATAGCCATGTTGGTTTTTCTAACGGTTCTGTAAAGCAGGGTTGCTCTGGTCTATCTTTCTACCATTACATCAGCTTCRGCTGCAGTTTCTTACAGCGGCTCTGCCTTAAGTTCATGTTCTAAGTATCAGGTTCCTGCAGTTTCCTTTCCTCCTATTATGCTCTTTTCAGATTACTTAAGGCATCCTTCATGCTTCTCTTCCCTGTGCTAATACCGATTCCAAACTTGTCTTTTTTTGTCTCATCGTGACTTTGGCTTTCTCTGTGCTACTTCTGTGTCTGAAATGCCTTACCAATACTCTACTCCGCCACACTTGCCCATGTGTCAGCAAATCTGTAGCAAGAACTCTAGCTCAGAGGTACTGACAGGAAGCAATCAAATTCAAAACACAATCAAAATATTCCTCATTCATCACTGGCTTCTCACTGCACCTTGTCTATTCCCTTTTGTCATTTAGATTGTCAGTTTCTTAAAGCAGAAGACAATTTTCTTTGTAACTTGGATAATGCTGAGCACTTTACAGATACTTAATAAATAGCAAATCAAATAATTTATATCCATGTAATAGCCTGTTTTTACACAAATCGCATACGCTTGTCTTTTATATTGCCTATCCCTATTTTTTTATCCACCTTGCAAAGCAGCGTTTACACAGTGCAGTCTAGCATTGGAAAACTGCTTTGAATCAGACTGACAGGTAGATCTTCTTATAGTTCTATGGAGGTTTTTTTGTCATGCTTGCTTTTTTTTGGACTGGTTGTTCCACTGAGGTTAAAGATACGTTATCATTCCAGTGCTGCTTGGATGGCACTGTACCTTACATTACAGAGCTCATTAAAACTGTGAAACCATCTGGTCAGTGGCGATAAACTTGGTCCCTTCAGGATAGTTGCTGTTGGGGAGCTGACTGATCTCCCTACTCTTATCTTCCATACGGCTCTGAATCCAGGCAGTGCTAGGCATTTCTGCTGCTTTCTAATTGATTTGCTATTGCTATCTACTCTCTTCTGCTGGAGCCTGGGTCAGCAGCATTCATTGTAAAAAGCCTGTGGGGAGGAAGGTCAGTCCACACTGAACTGGGAACTTATTAGGATGCTACAACTACATCTGTTGTGTGGCAAGTGTCTATCATGGTCACATCTTGGTTGGCCTGTGGAGGGATGGCTCCACCTGGCCTCCTCATGTGAGTTTTCTTCTAGTGATTTAGCCTCAGAAGGTGATGGCCATATTTCACAGACTGAAGGTGAAACCACAATGTGACTGGGGCTTACGTAGACAATATTTATCTTTAGGCGAAGATCTAGCCAGAAGTTTTAAGAGGCATCTGTGCCTTGTCAGGCCACCTGCGCTAGTGGCTGTTTCATCCCATGTGAACTTTCTGGGGTTCCCCACCACATACATCATTTTTACTTTGGAGGACTCTTGTGTTTTGAATGCCATCTCGTTTGGTCACAGAGTGAATGTGCTCCAAGTTTAATCTCGAAGCATCGCATCAGAAAAGAGGGGCTAGTTTGTTGTTGCAGTGGGATTGCAATTCATCAGGTTCAAAAGTTGTTGTTGTATCTCTTGATGTGACAGAAGTGCTCGCAAATACTTTGTTTTCTGTGCAGTGAACAGTCCTGGTGGCGTCTGCTACTCATTATACTGTATACATCCTATTAGCTGTGTGAGTTACTCAGCTCTGTTTCGCTACGGTTTAGTTAGTTTCTCCAGACATATGATGGAAAAAAAAAAAAATCAGTTTCTCTGGGTTATCACCTTGCATATATTCAGTTAAGTTGCATATGCTTATCCTTATTTCACCCCAGATTTTGTTCCCAGTTATGTTTAATAGGCACAGGGTGAATGCACTTCACATCACATTTATATTGCTTGCACATTTTGTGGGGAATTGTATCTTTCTGACCTTTCAAACCCAAAGTTATTCTCACAAGAACAATTGAGGGTCAGCCTCGTATGTCACAGGAGAAGATCCTGAGTTTTGTTTCTTGTTCCTGAAGTTAAGTAAATTTATATCACGGTTCCATTCAAATGCTGATTTTGCTCCTATATTCTCTGCTTTTTGTATGCTTCTGGTTTACATGATTACCTACTAGTTTTTTATTGATTTAGTAGCTAATGCTGTCTCGTATTGCTGTCTGAGAGGGGCATTGTGAGAACAAATGCATGAAGAGTTGTGAGGCATTTAGTTCTGTAATAATGACCCACATAAGAACTTAGAAGGAAGAAGATTATTTGCATGTATGCAGTTACAATATTCAGGAATTCTGTGACTTGTGAACAGTAGAGAATACTTAGATAATGGAGCTGTGTCAACAGAGCTACAGAATATTTTACTGGTATGCAGAATAAATTTACAATTTCAAATACATTATTTGACTGAATACCTGAAACTACACATTTGTGTCTATAAAAGATGTATCCTAATGTTCGGGAGATCTAGTGTGAAATATCAAGTAAATAACAAAGCAGTGGTGATGCGTTTTAGAATGCCTTTAACTTAATGAGAGAGATTTATTTAAATTAGATTATACTTCACAGAATATTGCTCTCTGTTCTAGATTACAAATCTCTGCTATTTAAATATTTTTCTGTGGGGGTTGGTGATAGGAGTGGGAGGAGATGCATTTCTAGTTTCATCTGTATCCTTGAATTAACTATGAAAAAGGGTGGGTTCTTAATTTAACTAACTTAAGCTAAAATCTTAGTGAAAACACGGTTTATAGTCTTCTGCACAAGCTTCCACAACTTGTTTTAAATTTATAAGTGTTTTACTTTCATTAGTTGACCATATTGGGAACGTAGGTTTTTCACAGCAAGACCAAGACTTCAAATACCAACCTGCTGTGCATAAGTTCCTGCCACTTTAATAGCCGAGCCTCCTTGCCTTCCCCTCCAACTTTGGCCGCTGACCCATTTTCCCCCTTGGATAGGGCAGGGCGGCTTTCTCTTCCCCTATTTGGGGGACCAGCAATGAAGCCTGGTAGAACTTCTTTTCTTGGTTTCAGGTCTCGTCTCACCTGTGGCTGCTGGTGCTGGCTTCTTCTGAGGCTCACCTCACTGTAAGGTGGTGGGTGGGTTAGGTGTGGTGGTTGCCTGTGGGCTGCATGCAAGACCTGACCTACAGAACAGTTTCTGTGGCTTTGCTGTGGAGTAGTGGCTCTTGTGGGAAGACGAGTTTAGGAAGAAGTACATCTCCAGCTGTGGTTGTGCACTGCCAGATGTTCAGAACAGCAAGCCAGAGCCTTTCTGCATTTTACAAATGTCTTGGTGAATGGTTTTACACATATGGCCTTTATATATGTGAGGAAGCTTTGCACACAGAAGAGTCAGCCTACTTCTCATGCCCTCCAGAAACCTCCTGCAAGAGATTGAGTCTCAAGAAAGTCTGGAAAACTCTGATTGTGAAAGAGGTGCATTTCATTTGGCTGAAGTTAAGACATCTACATGAAATTAAATGAAACAAGCTATATCAACCCATCTATAGGCAACCATCAATCTTGACAATGGTAGATAAAAGATTAGATGTCCTATGTGAAATCTTCCTTTTGGATTTAAGGGACAATAAAACTGAGAGATCTGGTTGAGACAGTATTTGAAACTGTTTTTTGCTACAAGCTCAGAAATAAAGATTTAACTTCCAGTAGATGGGAAACATTGAACCTGAGATGAAGGATGTCTGGATTTTGTTACTTAAGGGTATGTAATTGGGATATTGGTGTGTCATAAGGTGAATTTATAGGTCACCAGCAACTCAACAGTAATCTCAATCAATTATGCTAAGTAAAAGGTAGTTTATCGTCTTTGAGAAAGCTGCCTATGCATTTAGCGTACACTGAGGGTTTGTCTACATAGGAACACTTGGAAAAATTAATCTGGATTAAGATATGCTTTGGAAGTGGATTAAATTACATAGTACTCTTGTACAAGGACTTCTAAGCAGAATTTAAGTAGCTTTAGTTTTTGTTTCTTTACTTCCTCAGTTAAGTACATTAAATCAAATTAAAGGCATTTAATTTTTACTCAAATGCCTGTAGAAGTTTAATGTAATCTTATTAACCTGCTTTTAGTAAAGTTTATCTGCATTTACTTTCATTATTTTCTTGTAGGCAAATTGGAGGCGTGTTCAAACGGGCAGTAGATAAGATTAGCCAGTTTAGTTTTTATTTAGTTTTTATTTCTTGTGCACTAACATTCTCAGGTTGACCAACTCTCTCTCTCTCTGCTTACTGATCCTACCCAACTCAGTCTTCTGGTTCTCGGATCCCTCATTTGCAAATTGTCAGTAATGATTTTGATATCCTCGAAGGGACTAAGAGCCCTCCATGTGAGAAATGCTAAATAACAGCTGTGTGGTGGTATTTGATTATCATCCAAATGGAAGTCTGAAGTTTGTCTTTGGCTTTGTTCATTAGTGCAAAGGTGAGGGTGGAGTTGGGGAAAATGAATGATTTACAGAAACTTTACCCATGAGTACAGTTATTTTTGTGTAAAATTATGACAGACACAAGCAAACTGTGGTTTTAATGTGACATAGAGTTCGGGCATCTACATCTGCTTTTGCTGCACCTGGCTTCGTATATTTGTAAGATAAAATGTGCTCTGTCTTTTGCAGACTCTTAGATGAGGGACGTATACACACATTAATCAACAGATGGTAAATATGGGGTTTTTTCCCCCTTACAGAAGTGGAGACAAAATGTGAGAGAAATCTTGCTTTGACTGACCAGAACCTAACATTGTAGAAGTTGGTTTGCAAAATGACAGCAGCAACTTTGGACCTTTCAAAAGACATTGCTTTTTCTTCGTTGTTCAAGGCTTGATATAAATCCAGTGACATGGGGTACTTGAGAATAGTAAATATTGTTATGCACAAATAAGAATGAATGGCTTGAAAGTTTCATGACAAATTACTCATGTTGGCATTGCAGCGTGAGGGCTGTATAATGCTGCTATATGAGGAGACAGACAGTGATTGTATGCAGAATGGTGATCTCTGGCATGAATTTTTCCTGTACGTGGCAGCATGTAGCAGTGGGCAGTTGTAACAGCTGATGATTTGAATTGCCAAGTGATGCCTTTACACTCAGATCCATAAGAAACCAACCTTTTCCTCTCCCACCCACAGTCCCATTGAGAAGTGAAACATATGAGTTGCAAAAGTATGTCAAATATGCATTTAAATGCCTTGCTTCTCTGACGTTTCATTTGATATGTGCTACATGTGACTTTGAAGTATAATAGCACATTGTCCTAAACTGATGGCGTTAGACAGTGTTTAATCTCTTCAACTGAACAAATGCATTGTTTTAATGCTAAGCAAAGGACCTTTTAAATAGGAGAATTGATTTTTGTACATTTTTAAAGAGAAACCAGGATATAGCTGTGGTTTCTTTTTCCTTTTGGATTTACAGCAGTATGACAACAGATAAGTAATGTTCCCTCAGGCTGAGGTTGAATGCATAAGAGACGGTAAATTCTGTGGTAATGTTAAGCCCCTTAAAAAATAGTTATTTTAACTATGCAGTGTGTGTAATAAGCTTTCTTTTAAGTTTTTTTTGGTTTCATTTCTAAAAGTTATCAACAGCTGTGGAAACTAAGATCCTTAAAATACACATATTCTAATGACGGTATTGGAAGAGTTGTAACTGTTGACCTGCTGATGTTCATGAAACACCTGGATGGTGTACCTGAAAGGAAGGAGCTCATAGTTTTCCTTACTAAAATCACATTCCTATGAATACAGCACAGGTGAGGGAGAAGGAAAGAGTTCTAGAAAGCATACTTAGCAAATACTGATTTGTGCTAGTAGCCTTTCTTGTCGTATTCTGGCAGCACTTTTGAGACACCAGGTTTTAAATCATGAGGCATCAGCTGTGGGTACAGGTAAGTCAGTGATAACTAGTTTGAATACAAGTAAATCCAACGCGCTCTGTACTTAGCCAGCATTTTTTTCAAATATTGCTAAAACTGGGTCTGTGCAGATCTGCAGCTGATGTGAACTGGAGGTTAGATCTATTGGATAGCTCTGAAATAAGAATTTTGCCCTAAGATTGTTTTAAAATTAACCTTCCTTCTGCTTCCTGCTCTTCCGCCCCCCCTTTTTTTGAAATAACTCTACATTTTGAGATAACAAATTGTCTAGTATTCCTTGTGTATAGTTCCTGGCTATACACAGTTAAGTAAGAGCATGAGCAAAATGTAAATTCTTTAGTAACTCGGCAGAAGTTACTATTTCATCACAATTGCTATTTAATTTTTGCAAAAGAACCTCCCACGCTGAATGTTCTTTGAGTTATTTGGGTTGATTTTTCATGAATAAAATTCTTAGTCATCTTCAGAATCTATGCAATATCTTAAAGAAATAAAGACTTTGCACATTTCAGTAGTTAGTTAGTCCCCTTTTGTGTATCTCTTGATTCCTGCACTCCTTGCTGTGTATGTGAGAAGTTGCTCTTACGGCTGTAGCACTAGCCTTGAATTTGGGAGTTAAGCGGTGAAATCCTTCCCTCATGGAAACCAACAGCAAAGAAATTTGCTTTTATTTTCTACTTTAAGCTCTGCCAGTGACTTTCTGCGTGACCTTGGTGTGAAGGTCTTATCAGCAGAGTTTATGCAGATAATCTGCACCTGGATCTCCAGGGCAGGAATGCATTGTGGGCTGCCATGTTGCAAAGCTGCATATAAATGGTACGTCGAGCTGTTGATGTATTCCTCCTCCTGTGTGGTAGGACTCTTGGAGATGCATGAGGTCCTTCATGTTTCATCAAAATGTAGATAGACTACCGAACCAAGAGACATCTTTACCTCAACTATAGTCTGTGCCCTGAACCTCTGCTCCCCAGCTGCACAGCTTACATCAGTTTGTATCACAAACAGTCTTAGATCAGTAATTTTGTGGAGGGGAGTACTGGGATGTTGTGCAAATTGGCCCTTTAATTGCTGCAGTGAACACAAGCCCATGGACAAGTCACAGAACTTGTTTGTACCTGGGTGATGATATATATTTGCATACCTAATAGTATATGCCAATAATATGTACAGTGGGAATTTCCAGAACATCTTTATGAAGGACTTTGAGGTCAATAAAGTTAGCAGTGAAACCAACTCCTGTGGTTTTATTGCAAATGTCAACTCTTGATGCTATTCTAAAAGCCTGAGCTCATGAAGCTAAATGACTGTATTAAAAAAAGGTTTGTTCATGGGGGTAATAACTCTCATTAGTCTAATTGGTCTAGCTGGAGAAGGTAAACAATCTGAGTTGCAAAAAACTGTTTTCTGTCATGAAGTACAAGCAGCAGACTTCAAAGCTAAATTCAAGTTAGAGAACACATGCTTTGAACTTGCTTAGGTCTGTATCAGTCTGACAGAAAAGGATAGTTGGTATCTGCAGAGTAAAGGACATGATGATAAAGCGAAAGAAGGAAGAAGGCTGTCATCTATGGGAAGGAGTGAGTCAAGTAGCATATGGTCTGTAAAACATGGAGACATATTTTTATAATGTGCAATAAAACTATTGTCTCTGAATCTCATCTTTTGTTATGTCTTACAGCTATGGTCTGAGGCTTGTTTCAGGAAGGCTGGTGGTGGTTTGTTTGTGGGGGTTGGTTTTTGGGGGTTTGTGGGGTTTTTTGATTTTAAATCTCCAGTCATAAATGGTTGTTTCTCTTAGGTTTTATTTGTTTTAGTTGGTTACCCATTGTGAGTTTGTTCTGGTACATAGCAGTGTGCATTTAGCAATAGTTCATTTAAAATTGCCATGTAAAACTAATTAATGAAACAATTTTTTTTTTTTTTCTTAAAGCAGCAAAATTAAATAGTCACCTTAGTAGTGAAGAGAATGAATACCAGCTGATGAGAAAGGTAGTTCTTGATTCATGTTTAGGTACTGGGGGTAGCAAACTTTGGGATTAGGTGCCTTTAGAATACACCTGTCACAGCAGAAAGGGAAGGGAAAGACAAAGTCTGAAAAGCACTCTCTGTCTTGCATGGTTAATTTGAAAAGGGCCTCTAGGAAAACTTGCAAGAACCATTTTGAAGATTGCTGAAGAGTTTGAAATGCTTGCTCTTTCCAACTTTGCTGCTGCTACACTTACTGTTTGGTTAAGCCTCAGGAAAACTCATGGAGGTCCAGTGAACTTGGAGGGCATACCTTAATTTGTAAAGCAGTGTGCCTGTTATGTACTGAATGTATTGATGTTGCTGTCTTCTATTGCATGTGTACATTATTCTGCATATTGGAAAGATACAAGCCCTCTCAGTTAGGGCTTTAGGTTTGTGGGGGTTTTTTGTTTGTTTGTTGTTTGTTTTGTTTTGGTTTTTTTTTTTTTAAGTGGTCCAGATTAAAAAAAGATTGAAGTTTAACTATGTGTGTTTGTTTGTTTTTTATGGATACAGGGAG
>JAYKAV010000422.1:1688377-1723880 GCA_035582835.1 Phoebastria nigripes | reverse complement strand
TTTTTTTTTTTTTTTTAATTTATTTATTTATTTATTTAATTTTTATTGTGTGTGTTTGTTTGTTTTTTATGGATACAGGGAGGGAGGAAACAAAAGCTAACTTTATGGCTTTCCCGGGGAAGGTGTTGGGTACTCTGGTGTGGGTGGTGAGCTCTGGTTCTTTGATCCAGGCTTTGCCCAATGGCTTTGGTGTTGGGGGGAAAAACCAACGTGTTCTTTAGCTCACTCTTAGTCCTGCGAGCAAGTCCAGGAGAAGAAGAAATGCTTTCATAGATTGGGTGCAGTGGTAGTGTCTTCAGATCTCAAGGGAGATTTGAAGGTCAGGGTCCAGGTTAACATTGTGATGGAGAACAGAGCATACCAGTTGAGAGAGGATGGATTTCTACTGCGTGCAGTGGCCTCAGGCCGAGGGAGGGTTGCTGTGTGCAGGGTTGAACATCTCTGCCTTTTTAACCCATGCTGCCTGGCCTGAGGTTATTGTCTTCTAGGTCGCTATGCCAGTGCAATTGCATGTTTGTTTTCCTGTGCTGGCCCTTACATGAAGGGATGTGTGCCATATTTAGGCTCTCCTATTGCAGCGTTTGTATTCTGAGGTCACTCTTAAATCACTGAGGTTCTTGAGTGGTACAGCCGTGACACATGCATGGGATGTTTAATTACTTTATGAAATGCAATTTTATTTTGGAAGTAGTGTGTTCCTTAGACAGTTGCCTGGTATGCTGGTCTTATTGCTAAGGGGAATATAAGTGTTTTTGTCCTATGCTTCATATGGAATATAAGTAAACTAGTATGAACTATACTTGCTTCCAAGAGGAGAGAATGGAGCTGAGTAATAATTTGAATAAAACTTGAATAAAAGTTCAAACAAAATTATGGTGGCTTTAATGTGAATTTCCTTTTTGATTAAAAACTTACTCATTTCAAGTCTAAAATCATCTTTACTTTGAAGTGAGGTTTCTTTTTATGATGTAACTGTGAAGTGTTATTCCAGCTGATGAATATTATTTTACTATTGGGTGGAGTTGTAAAAGCCATTGACTTTTCTTTGCAAGTGAAAGGAAGAAAACCGTTTTTCTTGGTATGAAGAGACAATTACCATGTTATCAGGAAAAGGCTTTAATGGCTGTTGCTCACCTAATGAGGGCATTATCAAATGAACCCCCTACTCACAGATTTATAGGGTGATATTTCTTAGACTGAATTATCTTTGTCTTTGAAACTGCCATTTAATCTTAAATTCTTTGTAGTGGAATAGTTGGTGGGGTTTTTTTGTGGTTTTTTTGTTTGTTTGTTTTGGGGTTTTTTTTGTTTATTTTTTCTTCCAGGTCAATATGAAAACATTTCAGTAGGTTTTATTTTTGTTTTGACCATAGGAGAAATTTTTTTCAAGTCCCTGTAAAAAGTTTAGCTACTGGTGTAGTTTAGGTGCTAATGTGAAGTTACTGCTTCAGATTTATCAGTAACCTTTAAAAGTAAGCATATGAGTAAAAATAATTTCTGACAAAAGTCCCAATTCTTAAATGCTGAAGTTGCAGGGGTTTTCTTTAAATTATGAAGAGGTTGGGTAGGGCTGGGACTGAATTTGTTTTATTTTCAGATTGTGGTATATTACAGTTTTATTTTAATGGCATAGGCTGGAAGAGGCAAATTAATTGCTGTTGTGGTGTAGAGGCATGTTGGAGTTTGAAGAATTACGGAGTTTGTGTTGTGCTGAATTGGAGTGATGAAGTACAGATAACAGGCCACAGCTGTGGCCACAAATTAGGCCTCTCCAATTTGATGCTGAAAGTATTGCATTAGAATTGCTCTTCTAGGATTACCATGTGGAAAGTCTGATGAATAAAACCAGATCTGAAATAGGGAAGCTAGAAATGCATGCTGCTGCTAATGCTTGTTGGGGCTTCATCGTTGTAAAATGAAGGTGACCGCTTTCCGAAGCGAGAGCAGTGCTCAGGAGCTTACTCTTCTTCAAGAATTTCCACTGGTCTTTACATCTTAGTGTTTCCTTAAAGAATTAGGGTTCTCAGTGGTTCCTTCCTCTTGCAGCCAGCATGGCTTAGGGGAGGATGAGAGTTGTGGTCCCTGCCGTGGTCCCACAGCACCTGTCCTTATGTGGAATCCATCAAGAGTTGGGAGCGTGGGGTTTACCGGGAGGTGTTTCAGGAAGGTGCGTAAGCTTTTATCCGGCTGAAGTACTGTGCAAAGGCCTTCCTATATAGGAAGGATCCAGTGAGGAGGTAAGCACCACCTTACGAACTCCTGTGGGTATGGGAAACTTCAACATGTGGGTATTGCTCTTGCATTCTGTGGAGCTACCCTATTGCTGTGGGAATATTAATGCTCCAGGTATTTCCAGGCACAGGACAGTAGTGTAGTAATAGATCAGATCTAACTTACAGGGATAATTCTGCGCAGTGATAGTTTTATTAGCAGAAATGTTCAAAAAACCAAAACTTCAGGCTTGTAGTCCCCTGTTCAGGTTGACTGGCAGACAGGCCAATGCTAGGTACACAGACAGTCCAAGAGCATGAACTGGGGCAGACTGGCTGAAGCTGTCATAGGTGCCTCATGGTTGCCAGGGTCCTATAAAGTTGGCTGGGGCATTGAGTTCTTATAAAACCGAGGAACAGCTCTGGCCAAGAGAGGGCTGTGTGTAAACTTCGCTTATCCCACAAACACCAACTCTGTAAAGTATAGGGGCTGGAGCCAAGAAGAYGCCAAGTAATAAAAGACACTGCAAGGTCCCCCCCGCTTCCTCAAATGTTCTCATTCAGTGAGCGTAGCTCTATTCTGACCTGCAACATCCCGTTCATTGTTTTTGTGCTAGGAGTTTCCTGAATGCCCCATGGAAAATGTGACACACTTTGTAATGTAGAACAAGTATCTTCTGGAACGGGACTCAACCGAAAGGATAAAACCACAACCTCCAGTAAAAGACTCTGTGGTGGGGAAGGTGGCTAGAACATAAGATACCATGATGTAAAGCAGATGGTCATTCCTTGGATTTGAGGATTTATGTATGCACAACTCAGAATCAGTAGATCTCTGACCTTTTCAAAGCACTCTTTCTTTTTTCTTATTGATACTTTAATATCTTTCAAATGCATTTGGCATTTTAGTGGATTGACAGATGACCAACTGATGTCTGTGTACAGTAGCAGAGGTTATGTTACATTTGGGATATAGTATTTTATTTTCTGCATCAGCCTACTTTTGTGACTTTCAAACTGGAATTCCCATCTGATCCTTCAAAACTATAAATACACGTTTTTGAGACAGGAAGTAAGATTGATGGCTATTCTGATATTTGGTATATAAGGCTTTCATGATAAATTGTTTTCTTCTAGCTCCTCTGTTCATACTTACTTTCATAATCTTGAAAAGCAAAAACATTAATAAATCAAAGTGGGTTAAAGATCAGGCATGTGGTTTTATTTTAATAAGGGATAAAGCTGAAATCTCACTGAGTGTACATTGTTCAGCACTTGTTCTCTGGGGCATATGAATCAGTCCCTTCATTACTGATCCTGTAAGCTTTTCCTTTTGTGGTTACAGTGTATTTTCGTTAGAAAAAACAATGCAAGATAATACTCGGTGTGTTACTCCTGGTGCTTATGCTCATGTGCAAAGTAAATGTTGCAAGCAAGCCTTTTGAGGCCATGTGAAGTTTTGACTTCACAGAGTAAGTTTGCTTGCTTGATTTATATCTGTCAGCAGGAAGGGAATTTTGAGAAAAGGCGTAGTAAGCCTGCAAGCTTGAGAAAGAGGTATAATTTTCATGGTTATGCTGTGTGTGGCTGGGACACGTCTGCCCAAAGGATTCAAGGTAAAATGTGCTTTGGGGACTGTTCGCTCTGTGTGTGGGGAGGAAGACAGCAGGATATGTGTGTTTCTCCTAGCCTTTTCTCATTGCTGGTAGTTAGCATTTGGGACGGTGTGCCCCAAAGAGGGTGAGGTCAGAACCTGGTGGAAGAGGGGGAGTCATAAATAAGAGAATTAAAAAATTTGAGACCCACCCCCTCATCCCCCTTGCTGCCATACCTACACATCCGCTCACTCTTTGGCGTCTTTTTATCGGAATTGTTGAAAGAGGCTGCTAAATGAAGAAACCAGCTTTCCTTTTGAACTTTTAACCTTCATGAAAGCTACAGTAATTGGCTTCTGCAGAGCATAGGTTGTTTGAATCTGACATTTAAAAAAAAATACAGGAAGAATGAAATATCAATGTGCACTGCTGAAATTCCCAAATTGCCAGTGAAGGTCTTACTTCTATGTGCTTTAAAAGCCTCAAAAGAGCAGAGGGAGATTGGGGAGGGGTGAAGTGTCCCCGTTGCATCTCAGCGGGGATGTGCTTTGGCTGAGATGAAAGTGCAGCAGTTGGTACAAAACTTCCACCTGGGGAAAAATGGTCGGCATGTGTGTGAATGTAATCTCTTTGAGGGAGTGGGAGAAGGCTTGAAGAATGGGTCATGTAAAGGGAAATAAAACACTGTCAGAAAAGAAAAGGGGGAAAAAATGCCAAAGGTTAGAGAGATGAATTGTACTGCCTAGGCTAAAGGTGAGTATTATGCTTAGATTTCTTCTATGAATGAATGTCCTATATAAAAATAAATAAATAAATGAGTGTTTCTCCACTTCATCCTTGTTAAAAAGAACACAGTAAAACTCCTGACAGTTGGTATTCTTTCTAAGAGTTGATCATGTGAAACTTTTATATACTAAAAGCAAGGAAAGCACATTAAAGTCTAATCCCTGCTTACTCTAGTGGGTCTTAAAGCTGTCATCACTTAAAAGTTGTACAAAAGCAAAAATAGTATCTTAAATACAAATTACTTTTTGCCTCCAGTGACTTTTATTGCACATATTATAAGTCAATAATTAAAAAATCTAAAAGCAGATCCAGGTCAAATCATGCTTTAGATGACATTTAATCTAAAATGCTTGAAAGCAGCTTTCATGGGTATCATTGCTAGCTTTTTCATCTATATAAAAATGTAACATATTTTTGCAAACTTGAGAAGAAAAATTTAGAGGGACAGCCTGACAGCAGAGACCTGTTGCCCTTCCTTCTCACACACAAGCTAATAGCCGTGCTGCATACATCATCACACGTGTAGCTGCTCAAAAGGAAAATGTGCTCAACAAGGCTTTTTACTTCTCAGCTGCTAGAAGAAACTGCCAACCTTTGGCATGGTTGAGTTTCTCTTAACAGAAAGCAGCAATACATATTGTAGTTAACTTGGCTGGTGGCATGCAAAACTACCTTGCTGCCTTCTTCCTTTTAAGATAGGATTCTTCTTTCTTAAATAAGCTTGGTTAATGAACCAGGAGAAATAGTGACAGATTTAAGAAAGGAACTGTTAAAAACAGGCAGCTCCTCAATTTACCGGGAATAGTTCAGTTTGATTTTGTTGGAGATGAAACAGTTCCATGCAAGATGCTTTGGGCGTCTTACCCTGAGAGAATTGGGATCCTTCGTAGCTGTGGGATTTTTCATCTTGCTGTCGTGTTATGTGTCTTCAAAGCAAGAGGCAAGTGTTTTCTTTCATGTGCCTGTCTCTTTTAACATCTGTATTTCTACTTCAGCAATTAAATGACTAAAAGCAAAGGCAGGAGGGTACGGTAGCCAGCAGCCATGCATTAATTTCACTGTGTAAAACTACAGAGATTATTTGGGGCCAGAAAGAGGTAACTGTCGCAGGACAGTGGTCTCTTCCTGTCATGTGTGTGCTGAAAATAAGGCAGTTGCCAGGAATGACTGAACCAAGGAGCCAGATGACAGGTTATTTCTAAGTTGAGAACAGCTTAAACTTTTAGGGCTCTAAAACCAAAGCACATAGTGTTTTGCAAAGTCACCCATATTAAATGATGAAAGCCTGAGTAGAAGGAAGAATGCGGTAAAGAGGTGAGCAGTAGTTGCTCACTGGGCTGTTTCAGAGTATTTGCATTTTGATTGGCTCTGCAGATATTTGTGCGTGCCTCAGGGACTCTTAACGTAAGGAAAAACAGCTTTATATGTAAAGAAAAATGGCAATGAGACTTCAGACTTGCTCCCTACAGCATGTTCTGTGTGCTCTTTCAGTCTTGGCTTAAATGAATATTAGGGTGATGCTTTTATTTTGCCTGGGAAATTAGTTTCCCATGCTAATTTGTTTTAAAGTATGTAATCCACCTAGAAATGTATTTGTCATTTTGTGCTGGTAATGAATCTTTCAATTTGGCAGAGTAAGAGAATTAGAAGACATTGGCCAATAAATATAGCCACAAAATGGTTTACCCTTTTCTGTCCCATCCCAAAGTCCCTATCTGGGATTCTTGTGAGAAGCCCCGTCTGATGGATAAGTGCACCAGTGTGCTCTGAAATGCTAAAAAGAGCACAGACTGTTCCCAGCAGACACTGAAGCTTCATCCTCTGCTTCTACCTCTCTGTTTTTTAATGATAGGTGTTGTATTCAAACTAAGGATGGTAGCAAGAAATAGGTAAGCCAGTCTCTGCTTTCAGGACCTTGAGGGCTGGGAGGGGTAAAATGCAGGAAGAACTGGGTGAGTAGTCTGTCCAAGCACATGAATAAATAAGGCGGCTGCCCATTCTGGGTAATCTATCAGCCTGATTTAGATACAACCCCCTGTAGCCTCTACATGCCTCTCAACTTCTCTGAGGAAGTGTGGTGCCCCATTTTATAGTTGGCGGTTGGAGGCACAGAGGGCCAAAGGGCAAGTACGTGGCCACACACAAAGCCTTTGAATAAAAGAAAATTAAACACAAGTGTTCTTGGTTCCAAGTTTAACATCCTCGTCTTTGAAGCAGACTTTCTGTTCTTTTAAACAGTGTGATTACTATGTGTGGTAGGGAGTTCTTCTCTTTAATCAGTGCTGTGGGGAAAAAAACTTGGTAGATATAAAGTCTATTTGCAGGTGGTTTTTTTTCAGTTTATTTTTCTCTGGTGTATCTTACACTAGCTGCTAATGATTACATTCTCTCAATGACACCAAGGTCAAATAAGAATCTGGGGCTTTTGTGTCTCAAGAGGTTTGTTTTGCAAATGCAAGAATACATTTTTCTATCTTGTTTAAATGGGAGCATTAGACTTTGTCCTGGGCACTGATGCAGCATATTTAGCTATTGGCACTGCTGCTTCAGAATTTCCTTCAAGTGCCTTAAGTGGAGTTAATGTCATCATTTTTTTTCCCCAGTCCTAGCCACAGTTGTTGGCATAGTGGGTGAGACCAGCAAGGTAAGAGATGTGGCTGAAATCCATCTAATTCTTTAATACCCAGAGAAGAGAGCTTGTGAAGGTGTTGTGGCTAGTAGGAATCTGCTCCAGAGTTTGGAGAATGGCACATGTGAAAAGGAAACTTCAAAAAAATCTTGAAAAACAAGTTCCGCACGTACGGTGTCCTCTTAACTTTTGCATGCCCAGATCAAGAAGAAGCAATTGGGAATGGCATGTTGTGGAGAACATGTCTTTGTGAGCCCTACATACTGGAGTAATCTTCCAAGCAAGGTAGAAGGAAGTCACATCCAGCTCTGACAGAACAGCAGAATCCCCTGTTGGGAGCAGGGGACTGTAGTTGAAATGGGACTCAAGTCATAGAATCGTAGTCCTGGTCTTCAGAGATGTGGAGCCCACTTACTTTTACAGGGCAAGTTGTTTGGCAGCTTTGGAAACAGGACATCTCTTTCCTGATCATACTCCTTACTCCGAATAAAGACCTGATGGGCTGTGGCTATGGTTCTGTGAATGCAGCATGAAGACTGCAAAACCAGTAACCTGAAGCATCAATGTGCTGTAGGATGGGATGGGGGGAGAGGAAAGAAAATGGAGTATTCTTTTAGTAGAGATGCACACTGTGGCTTTTTGGAAATGCTTATACTTTCAGTGTACAACCTGTGAATATTGCTTAATATAGCATAAAATGAGAGTGGGTAAGGTTCTGTGTTTACTGTTGTCGCCATGCTGCCAAACCTGTAAAGCTGTGTTTTAGTCTTCACAGCAGAGTAGAAGTGCTTTACTGAAGGGCAGAAAGAGGACTCTCTTCTGTTTCACAGAGATTAATAGCTAAATCGCACTTGAACATTAGAAATCTGCTGATGTTAAATTACTACTGAAAGCAGATGAAAAGTGCCACGGAGTTACTGTGTTGTGCTTTGTTTTAGTGTTGCCATTTTCACACAAAGGGCTTTTCAGCCAGGTGTTAGCCCTCTAGGAGGTTCAGAATGGTCAACTTCAGTTGACAGCTTTGTTTGGAAACACTTCTAACTATGTCAAACTGAACTAGACAGTTAACCGAACAGTGATTTGCCACCCCTCACCCCCAAGTGCAGTGGGAAAATTTAATTTGGGAACACCGAAGTCTGAAAGCAAGAAGGATAAACAGTGGTTACTCTCACAGGGGACTTTGTGAAGGGATGTTACTTTATATTTCTGAAGATACAAACTCTGGCAATCATCAGAGCACTAAAAACGTACTTGGATTTTATCCAAATACTTTAATCTTTTAATGTCTGTTAAAATTATAAAGGAGCTCATTGAGTTAATGAAACATACTGTAATGAACTTAGTAATTGCATATTTTTACATTGTTCTCCTCTATGGAATTGAATCTCAGCTGTGTGCCATGAGCTTTGCACAGGTGAAATAAATCCTCTTTTTTGGCTCAGGGCATGTTTCCATGATGGTTTAAGTTGAGCAGGTTATATTCCTGCTTTCCTCTTTGCCCCTATCCATTCCTTATGGTGGTCCTGATGCTCAGGTGAGTGAGTGGTGAACACATTCAAGGGGCTAATCTGGCTGCAAATGTGTCTTTGTTTTTGTTTTGTGGGGTTAGTTTTTGGACAGTCCATCTCTCTGAACTGGCCTACTGGACAAGTGGCAGTGCTGGCACTGGGGAGGAGGAGGCCAGGCCATGACACTGGGGAAGCAGAGACATCAGATCTGCTGTGGAACTGGACTTTGAATGGCAGAAGCCTGAGGTTTTTGGAGTAGGAAGATTTCATTTTAGCGGAGAACTTAAGGATGATGGCTCAGGATGATGTATGTATTACAATATTTTTAACATAAAACAGTTATGAGGATCCATTTTTTTGCTATATAATAAGTTAGAGGCATGCACATTATTATGCAGCAAAGGCATAGTGTCCTTTTTCCTGTTGCTGCCAGCCTCTCCCTGTTCTGTAGTTAGCATTTGTAAGTTCTTAGCAGGTAAAATACTTAGCAATAACTCCTGGGTGGAATCAAGAAGGTATTAAATACTGAGGCACTCTATTTGTTTTTAGGATAATAGAGAAAAGCATCACACAGCAAGTGCTGGTTCATTTTGAATAGGTGTTTTGATAGCAGTTGATTGATTTGCAGCAGCAATCAGTGACAATTGATGTTCTGGCTCCTGAGAAGGAAACTGCCACGAGTTGTCTTGCAGAATAATGTGGCTGGCACAGTTCAGTCCTCAGTGTGCAGACAGTGCTGGTTGCGTTGTCTGGATGCATGTATTGTGGGAAGGTTAAGCACTCAGTTCGTTGATTAGCCAATTTGGAAACAGTGAGTGTTTTGCTCATTCTTGGCATAACTATGCATGTTCCCAGAGAGGCTGGAGTAGGAGCTTCAACCGGAGCGTGGAGATGGGGAAACACAGCTGTGCCGTCATCAGCTTTTGACAGTGAGTATTAGCTGTAGCCATCTGGGGAGTCTTAGAGAACCTTTGTAATTATAGTTATATATGAGATAGAAGATACTTGGAGAAGCAGATCACATATACTACAAAGGTGACTTTTTAATTGATAAATACTTTTTACCTGAGCAATGAAGTAAACATATTTACTAAATTAGCTAGTATTTTTCATGAGTCAGATTTCTTTGTTAAAGTATTTCCACTTTTTTCTGATAGTAAAACAGGAGACAATCATAATACCTCTCTCTAGCTTTAACTGCAATGGCTGAATTGGTGGCCCTCCCTGCCCCCCCCTTACCCCCCCCCCTCCTTTTTTTTTAATAGCCCATAAATAGCCCATACTAGCATAAATTAGATTCGGTGGGGTTTTAAGTTCACATGTGGGTTGTAATTTCGGAGTGAACGCATCACCTGTCCTGCTGTCCCTGCTAAAAGGGAGAGACAGTAAGCTTTTCGGCTGTTGTCCGCTGCTTAAACAGCATGACTCTCTAGAGCTTATGACTCAAACCAGTAGAAGGATGATGTTTGCATCGCTCTTTCCTCTTTCCCTGGGCCATGTGGATTTTAATGTTGAATAAAGTGTGCAGTAAAATTATGGGGCGACCACAAATTGTACCGAGTGCTTGAATGTGATGTATTAGACTGTAACACAAAAGCAATTTACAGTAGTTTTCCTGTCAGAAGTAAAATTTCATCTTGAGCTTTAAAATCATAGAATCATAAAATCATAGAATGGTTTGGGTTGGAAGGGACCTTAAAGATTATCTAGTTCCAACCCYCACTGCCATGGGCAGGGACACCTTCCAGTAGACCAGGTTCTTAGTTCAAGTTACGGAAGACTGGGATCTCTTTTGAATGAGTGCTCTTGGATGCCAGCTGGGAAGAGTTATGGAGATTGTTGTTCCTAACTTGTAACCAACAGCTGGTTTTAGTGTGCTTAGAGAATCTTGTTCTGGCATAGAAGGCAACCTGCTACAAAAGCAGCTCTTTTTGCTCATTGTGTGCACAGTTGAGTACAGAAAAGGCACAATATTTGAACACAGTTGGGCAGGTGAGGACATCAAGAGTGCTTAAAGTCATTATGTCAGTGTACTCGGAGAATTACAGAATGTTTGAAGCTGGAAGGGACTACTGGAAGTCATCTTGTCCAACCCCCCCTGCTCGAGCAGGGTCATCTGCTACTCACGGTTTTGCCATGCAGAGATGAGCAAGGGATAGTCTCATTAAAATACCCAGATCTCCTGTTACCAAGCGTCACATTTAATGCAATTTACCAGCTTTACACAGGACATCTCCCCTGGAAATGGGCTGGGTGAGCAGAGTATTGGCACTGCTGTTATCTTGTAGTCAAGTTTCTTCTGAAAGGTTTCTAGCATCCCTCCAAAACGCCCTCTGTGTTCTGGCTGAATGAACCTGAAACTTCCCCTGTTCTTGGACTCTTCAGTATCTTTTTACTTATATTTTACCTTACAGTGATACTATGGTTAGCCTGGCTGGATAATTGAGAAGATTGCTCAGGTATGCAAGCTCTTCCTGATCTAGAATTACAAACGATGGCCCCCAAGGTATGTGTCAGCATTGAAAGGGAGGGTGATATCTGGTTGGGTTGTCCCTGGAACAGTGGTTCCAGGCCTGCAGGTACACAGACTGAGCAGTACTCAGCGAAGCAGGGTGGGATCGGTGTTAAGGATGGGCATATGCACAGTAGTTTTTTTGGGATATGACTGTGTCCACATTTGTTTCCTTAGCATCTCTATATTCCTATTTCCAAAGTGGGTTTAATAATGTCCGTTAAAATGCCAGATTAGTCTCAACAACTGATACTGTTTGGAGATACAATCTCTTTAATGCAGAATATCTCAAGTTATTCCACAAGTTTTAGCTATGGACTAGGTCTCTAATATTAACTGTGCCATGCTTTTTTCCCCCTGGGTGGCCATCACTGTGTTTCCCATTTGCAGTCTTGTTTTGCTGATTGTCCTTCAGAGAGCAGGCACTGGGAAGTCTGCGAGTGTTAAGGGCAAATTGTTCTTTGTGAATATGAGAGTGTGAACTGGCAGAGAGCTAGGAGTCTACAGGGGTGGATTCAGAGACTGTATAGTGCTGAGAAGTCAGGAAAACGTGGGGTGTTTTGACTGTTAGCTGTTTTGATGCGCTGATCTCAGTAAGTATAAGAGAAACAGTACTGGTAGAAACACCTCTGTAGATGGAGCTGCTTTCTGCTGCAAGATTACTGACAGCTGGTTTTTTTCCTTCTCTTGGTTTTTGTCATCTTTGAAGAGCGGTGTCAGTGCCTGAAGCAAAAGGCTGGTGTCTTCAAAACTTTTGTGTCCTCATTAGACTCATAAATGGTATCCAGTCTTTCTTTCGCTGTTTCTTTTACTTCTGATGAATATGATGAGCATCAGGCTCTGCTTATTCACTGTGGAGTATCAACGTGTTTCTCTTTTCCACAGTACTTTTCTTTGCAGAATGATTTCTTTAGAAAATAATTCTGTTTGTTTCAACCTTCGACATCCTGTCTGTGCTGTCAGTTAATTTGGTTACTTCCTTTAGCATTCATGCATCTCTGTTGCCCTCTCTTCCTCCATTTGACTGCTAACTTCCTGACTGTACCATTAGTTTCTCTGTATGTGTCATAAGCACTGATAGGGTAGAAAATTTTCTTTGTTCTTTATACTGCTGCTTCATCTTGCTTCTAGCAGGAAGTTTAGGGTTTCTCCCAACCTTGAGCTTATCTTCTTTTATCTGTTATCTCCTTTGGGATATAGCCAGTCATCATTATCTTGATTCGGCCTCTGCTGAAGCAAAGCAATAAAGTGTAGTCATCTTGACTCAAGATGCTCTTTTGTGTGTCCTTTCTAGCCCCCTGATTTATCCAAATGCCAGGAAAGTCCCAAGTACCATAGCCAGATCATGCTAGTGCTAGAAAAGAGTATTGTTACCTTTTGTTATTTCTTTACTCTTGTTGAATTCTATTCAAAATTGCTTTCCTGAGTCACAGCACTTTCAATGAACTTTCTCTGTTTCTCTTCAGCATATTTTCAACCAGCCTCTAATAAACTTACTCCATTTCCAGTTACACTGGACTCCTTTGGAGTGTGCTTAGCTTAAGCATTAAAAAGGACCCCCCCCAAAAAAAATTTGCATCCATCCTTTGGAGTTGTCATATTTAGTGTTGCTTTATTTTAGTTGTTATTTCACAGTACCAGTTTCTTTTTTCCTTTCTTCTCCCCTCCAACTTTCTTATTGCTGAAAACTTTCATTCTATCCTTACAACCCTTTAAGAACAGCAGCACTACTGGCTGAAATTGAGGCTTCATCTTTTTCCCATTACTTCCCTCCTACCTCTCAGGTTATGTGAGACTACCCCGAGAGGTAGGAAAAGAAAATTGTATTCAGCTGGATTTTAAGGGATATTTTTTGCTGCGTGCTTTAGTTTAGAAACATCTGGAGCACAGCCCAATGACGAGAAACAACCCCAAACGAAGCAGCAAGCCCTGATAAACTGTGAAAAGTTTAAGTGGATTCTAATGTTTTATTCAGAGTAGTATTTGATTTTGTTTCTGTGCTTGATACCTGCCATGGTCATTAAATTCCACATGCTAGGCAGGTACTCAGCACCTTTGAAAAATCATGCTTTTTTTGTGAAGCTAGATAGACCTTACCTCTTTGACTGCCGTGTTATTGTTGGTATGGTGGGTTGTGGGTGTTTTGGGGTTTTTTGTTTTGGTTTGGTTTTCTAATTTTTTTTTTTTTTTATGACACTTCTTGGAATAGTGTTTTGAATACTTGAGTTTGGTATTTTCCTGATCTCTAGTTTCAAGAGCTTAGATATTAACATCTTTAGTAAACAGAGCATCTTTGTCTGTCTGGATAGTATGTGAGTGTTAATTAAATTGCCACAAAGGTTCGGATACCTTGAATAATCAAAACCAAGTTTTTAGTCCTCTCTCTTCTGAATTATAGACGTGTAACTAAAAGTGCCTTAGTAGAAGGAGCGTGATCTTCCAAGAAGCAGGGGAGTTCAAGTTAAACAAGTACCTGAATTTTTCTGGTATGCTTCAACGTGTGCTTTAGAAGCAAGACCAGACAGCCTGCTTGCCTGTATTCTGAGTACATCCAGTCTGTTGTGTTTCCCTCTACCGTTTCTTTTCAAGCACCCTTTAAAGCTTATTTTGAAAGTGGGCCTGTCAATGATAGTGAAACCTCAACCACATAAAATGCTTCCTAAGGAGAGGAACAACAAGACGACTGTGGGAAAGGTAAAATACTTGAAACAAAATTGTGAAGAAAGGTTATGGGTAGGTGATAACCACATGAATATTCACCATCTTTCCTAGGTGGCTTCGCCAGTGGCAAAAACTGTCCTGTTCTGTGTATTTCACACACATATTCCTAAAATCTCCTCCAATACTAGGTTTCCAGGTGTTTTGGAGAGGAAAAGTAGTGTATTTAAACCTGAAGGGTCCAAAGCTCATTTTATCATAATATTAAATGGTGCATTCCAGGGCTAATGATGCATTATTGATCAGCAGATTGCGGGTTCAGCATCAAAGAAACATTCCTGTTGGGAAGCTGATGGACTGCTCTGAACCGTGGAAGTCTGTTGAGTAGGGTCAGGTCTTCCTGCAGTGTTGGTGGCTGCTGCAGAGGGGGTAGCAGCCCCCCTGRGTTGTCTGCTCTCTGAGATGGCCCCCTCTTTTCCATCACTTAACTGGAATATAGCTCATAGCTCCCGTAGAGCTTTATCTTCCATTTGTGGCAAAGCATCTGTGGATTTTATTGATCTGGGTCTGCTGGGCCTTTGATTCTTGTCTAGTTCAGAGGTGAATAGCACCGAACACGTAACAAAAGGGAACAAGGCAACATGAAAGCCTTTTTATGTACACAAAGTGTGCATCCAACCCTCTGGCTTCTGTGCCCTGTTTTTATTTCTTGCAGAGATGGTAGAGCATGTTTACAGCTCCTTAGAGTCGGCTGTTCAGTCATGCAGTTTAACTCCAAAAATAACTCTCTTGGGGGTTATTAATCCAGTGTTGGATTATCTTTCTAAAATCGTTAATCAGACTTGGTCCCTGAGGGACCTTCCAGCTGAACTTGTCACTTAGTTTCTGTTTGCTGGGGCGGCCCGAGCAGAGCGGAGGAAGCTGATGAGGTTTGACAAGAAGCAGTTACTTACGTAAGGTCCCGAGTAGAGGGACCCGTGTGCCTATCCTCCTGCTGTGGGTCCCGGCGCGGCCGGCCGGGGCTCAGCTCCCTGCCGGCACCCGCTGTGTCCTGGCTGCATTACTGCCCTCCCCTCCATTCGCCTTGTTTCGCCTTGAAGAAATGCCATGGGAAAACCTGCCTGCGAGCCGGGAGCAGGGGGATCTGTGCCAGCGCCAGGTGATTCCTATATGTGCTGCCTTTTGTCCGGGGAGGAGAAACACATGCTTTGTTTTATTAAATTCTCAAATGCGTGTGGTGTTCCTTCGGTCACTTTTTAATTGTTAACTTCTTTACCCGAACTGTTCATGAAATGACCTGGCCTGCTGTTTGAATATTACCTCTCTTCTGTAAAAGAAGAAATGAGCTGTTGTAGGCTGCTGTTTTCATATACGATTAGAACTGCGAGTCACATAACTCCTATTAGCCTGCATTTTTTTCTCCTGTCTGTAGAGTAAGAATAGAGTTTACATCTTGAGAGATGTGCTCTGATAGCTATAAGTTATTTAAAGTACTTTGAGATCCTTGTATGGAAAGTGCCAAGGAAATTGCAAAACAAGTTAAAAAAAAAAAAAAAAAAAAAAAAAAAAAAAAAAAAAGAGTTCTACTGAGAACTAATTTCATACACGAATAAAATCCTGTTTTCCACATGCAATGCATAGGTAGAAGGGGAAAAGTCAATATGTTTTACTGACATACGTGCTGAATTAATCCTTCAGAGCCAGGCAGGTAAATTGAGAGCTTGCGTATCTGTGTTGATGCATTTTTGCATTAAATTTAACATACTTTGATTTCCAACTTGAGTGTTTATTACTCTGACTTAGTAGACCACTGGAAGCACTGCATAGCGTGCTTGAAATGCAGAAATATACTGTATGTGGTAATAACAATACCTTGCAGAATTTGCACTTTAATGGGCTTAATCTGTCATAGTTCTGAAAAACCCTATTGATGTAAGAAAGTGTACTCAGGTGGTAGGGATGTTTTGGTTGTGGGGGTTTTTCCCCTCAAATTATAAGATAGTGTGCTGCTGAGCATGGAAGTTGCTTAAACCTCCTCCAGGTTACAGCTTACATGCATGCATTAGGGAAAATAATGGGAAGTTGCCTTCCTTTTCCTCAGACCCCCTCCTCCACTTGTGCACCTACACTTGGGCACCTACACTTGTGCCCGCACATGCATCCTGTTGCCTTCAGATTCTGCCTTGAAAATAGACGTTGTAAAAATGAGTTGCAAAGTTGCTCTTACATGTCAATGCTTCTCAGATCCCACTGGGAGAGAAAAAGGAATTGCACCTGAGAAAACTCCTTAACTAGACCCTTTAGCGACGTCGGTATCCTTTTCACTGCTTGACTGCTGCTGGCATAACAAAAAGCAGTTGAAATCAGTTCTAGTTCTTCATTAACATCATGAAAATTGCTTACTAAATTGGAAGCGTTTCACACCAGGGATTGTGCCTTCCTTATTTTACTGGACAGTGTCTAACACACTGCATACCACTGGAATAAATAGCAGGTAATTAGTAATTGTCAGCACTGTAGATTGCAGAATTTTCTTTGCAACCATAATTTTGTGATGACAGGTAAACATATATTTTGGCCTAAAAAAAAAAAAAAAGGAGTATTTGTTTCGGGCATTGCCACATAGGTAGAACAAAACTAAATTATCTTTTGGATCCTGCATTGGATTCATAAGATTATAAACTAGGAAAAAAAAGTCAGCACATTTGACTAGGATGTCCACTGAGAAACAGAAGGAAATCTGTAGTGATGTTTTTATATATGCTTTTCAGCATTCAGACCACACAGATGTCTCCGAGTTGGTCTTCTCCTCGTGGGAGAAGGGGAACTACATCGATTTGTATTAGTTAAAGATCTGACACTTTGCTTTGTGTTTTATGACCGTATAAGCATACGTATATTAATAATTATGTAGGAGATCTGTGCTAGCCTGCATTAAAACTAGTCACACTGAAATTGGCTTCTGAATGCTGTGGCAGGCCTCTCTTGCACCTTGCTTTGGAATGCAAATGTTTATTTTCCATAGTTGAATTTGGTTAACTTACCATCAACTTTCCTTGACTCTTCTTTCTTAAACCATTTGCTTTCTTGCTGCGTGACCCATTAAGAGAGGGACCACAACTTGCTAAAGCAAATTGAGGGTTAATGCCCACATTTGTATGTGAAAGTAGAAGTTTTCTGCAAATTTATTGCTGTGTGATGTTGTTTTGCTTTCGTAGTCATGGCCAGTGGTCATGAATCAACTTTTTGTCTCCAGCATTCATCGTGAGCTTTGGAGTTAGCTAACCTCCTAGGGGAGGTATCGGGCTGTGAGTTACCTTCCCTTTGCCTCTGGCGGTGACAGTGCTCTGAGTTGCTTCCCTGTCTTCCCAGTCAAAAGAAAGTGTGTTTGCCCATGCATTAGGTGGATTCTRTGGTTTTTATAGGTCTCCCTTCTCGCTATATAGATATGTGGCCTACAGGTGATTTTTTTTCATGAAAACTCTAGAAGAAACATGATGGGGGGAAAATAAAACTGTTGAAAATAAGGACTTACTCATCTGAAGCTGTCCTCAGTCAAGTTTGTCTGGCAGGAGCTGCTGCCGCTCTTTCTGTGTTGCGGCCAGTGAACTCGGGCTCTGGCTGAGGCTTCCAGTGTCCCTCCTGCCAGGGGTGCGGTGCCGTGCCAGGGAACGCAGGGAGAAGCCTGTCAGTCAGGCACTGGGTCAGCCAGCTCCGCTTAAGCGCTGCGGGCGGTTTAATACCAAAACGTCATCAGGCTGAGACTACCGAGGACTGTTCTGCTGAGGAGGTGGGATGCACCGTCACTGTGAGTGTGGGTGCAAAAAGGTGCCAAGGTCTCAGTTTCATGTGACTGTCGAGGTGGATTAACAGCTCATTGCTGCCAACAAGTCTCGCTTCTCCTACCCCCCGCCACATTGTGMCACCTCTGGGAAGCTGTTTGACTTTGAACATGGTAAAAACCAGATGACCGAAAATACTTTTTGGCTGGTTAGTTGAGTCAGTGCGCTGCGCAGCAAGGGGAGCACTTGTGGGAGATGCAGATGGCGGGAGCGTGAGGTGTCAGGGGAGAAATGGCGGGAGCTTTGCATCCGCTCAGGCTCTACAGGGGAAAAGACAGCCAGAAGTGGATGTCCTGACTATTCTTAATGACCAGCAAGCCAGTTGCATGCTTTAATTGTGTTTAATCCCGGTCCCTGTAACATTGTCTACCAAATGTAGACAATATCAGTGTGCTGCTTAATCACGTTGTTTAGTCTTTCAAGGCACTTCCTGCAATCCAGTCTTATTTATAGACCGTCCATTGTCTTGTTTACTGCCTTGCGCTTTGCTTTGTGGTGGTGTGCGATCCTGTCGGCATCAGAACTGCCATTGTTGGAAATAAATTGCTGGAGTGTTAAAGTTTGTAAATTGCTTTCATTGTATGTGTTGACAACCCTATGTAGAATGTAGCAGGGCTTGCAAACACGGAGGACTGAGCGTTTTCAGAGTAGACCAGAGGATACACATGAAAAAAGGAAAGGTAGAGCCATATACATGAAGGCTGGACGAACTCCCACTTATAAGTAGTGTGAGACGAAGGTACAAAATTTCTTGAGAAAGGGATGGTTTCATGATTTTGTTCAGGCTGATCTACGTTCATGCTTCTGCTGCAATTGGAGAAGGGTTGTTAGACTGCGTTAGTTGAAGCAGCAACTGAAGGTGGTCAGAGCCTTTTTTTCCTGTACCTGTTTGTGGTTTTTGGATGTCTGATATATTCTGTCAGCTCACCTCTTGCCTTCGCTCTTTCAAAGGGTAAATGTGCAAGCATGTGTCCATGGTTTCACCACTTCCTTCTCTTTTCTGCTAAGAAGTAGTGGGACTGCACGTCCGGGGGTTTCTACAGCTTCTCTCTTTTTGTCATACGTGATGGCGTTTTGCCGGGTCTTGGCAGAGTGTGCGGGAAACGCTGTGGTCGGAACAGAGGACTTGGCAAAGCAAGCAGGAACCTCCCAGTCTTTAGGAGGGTGCACGGGTTGCTGTGTCTGAGAATTGCAGAGCTTTGCTACTTCAGTGGCTGTCCTGCTACCACCGGGCTGGGAGAGGGGTGCAGAAGGTCTGTTTGCAAGGCCAGAGAGGCACTACACCCGCCTGAAAAACGTTTGTTGTTATTGCGAGGTTACAAACTTTGATGAGCCAAAAGAGACAGAACTTAAATTCTGCAAAACCTGAGGATTTGGTTCATCCCTTTTCCTCTCCTTCCCCAAAATTCACAACCTGCGCTATTTGACATGAGATGCTATTGATACTAATTTTCTTGCAGAACTATGACGTTTTATGTAGCTGATTATATCATTTTGAATGTATACTATATCCTTGTGTATTTGCGCATCTGAGATTTACCATAAAGAAGTATTTATGTATGGGTATGTCAGGAGCTGTTAGGTGAGGATATGTGTGTGTGTATGTATATGTGGAAACTGCTGTGTGTTCTGCCTTCTTCCTGACATCCTGGTTGCTATAGTGCAGTGATCTATTTGTGAACACCCAGAAGATCATTGCTATAGTTAAAAGAAACAGTGTTTCCTGGCCATAACTTCCTGGGCAATCTCTTCTCCTGGAGCTCCAGCTTTAACTGATTCAGTCACGTTCCCTGGGACTCCAGGAGTGACACTGTAACAGGAGCTTCCTCTAACTTGTCGCTTTTCCCCACCAGCATATTTAATAATATTTAAAAATAGTTTCTCTATTTAAATCTAATGCATGCCTATTATTCACCGTACATTTCAGTGCTTCAGCCATCTTTCTAACAGACTGTCGAGCTGTGCAGYGTGTTGTGGCATTGTGTCCTGTGTTTGCTTCTGTAATATGTGCCATTCTTCTGCTCTTGCACATACATACACACATATGTTTTCATCCACCTGCCCAGCCAGGCAAAATGTAGGAGATGAAGCGGCAGCACTGGAGGGTTTTTTTAATTTTTTTTTTTTTCCCCTTCTCCCTGCAGGTGTGAATGAGAGAGACTCTCTGCAGTATTTAGTGTCCAGTTGTACTGGCTCCGAAGAACAGCAGCGTCGCAATGCCCCCTCCTGCTGATATAGTGAAGGTGGCGATCGAGTGGCCAGGTGCCTTCCCCAAGTTAATGGAAATAGATCAAGTAAGTGCCTGTGTACGTGTGCTCAGCCAGCCCTGTGCGTAAATAAGTTCTTCTCTGCACGTGTGTATCTCTGCATTTATGTTTATTTAGATGCACACGTATTTTTTTCTGAGTGCATGTGTGGTAGAAGGTGTTTTTTATAAGGGGTGTAACCCTCTTCCTCTCTTACTGCTTAATGTTTTTGATGTGTTTAGCTAGTTTTTTTTATTTTCTTTTTCTTTTTAAACATCTGCATAAATAAGGCATTTACTGCTTGTGTGACCCACTTAACACTTTTGTGCCTTAGTTTGTTGAACTGTAAAATTGTGGTAATGTTGTTACCTCTGGGTGGAAAGTCTTCAAATTTTTAGTCAGTGCTTTGCATTTGGAGTAGGATCATACTGAATGGCTGCAGCAAGTGCAGGTTTTGGAAATTAAGTAGTGGTGCACTGTGAGCAGAAGGATCTTTGCTGTTCCATACAGGAATCTCAGGGGTTGTTCTGTTTAGGTGGTTATTTCTAATGCAGTGGCCCCACGGACTGATTGGAGGCAGTGTACAGAAGCTAACAAATTATGAAAATTACAAATTAAAGACTCTTTGTGGGAAATTTGGGGGGGGGTTAGGGGGGAAACAAACCAAATCAAGTTATACAAGTGCCGTGTTTTATGTTCTGGACTTCTCTGAGATTCTTTTTGTGGCACATGTATTAATATTAAAAGCAACCTCTTTAATATTTAACAGCTTACCCATAACATTTTGAAATCATGCTGCATGTTACCTGTTTAGAATAATTATTATTTCTGTAAATAGTATTCAGAATGAAGGAAAGCATTTCATAATGTGCTTTTTAGACCCTTTTTAGGCCTGGGGACCAAGTACACTATAAAGTTCTACTGGAGAGGAGAAAATTTGAATTCATGCTGAAAATGTTTTACTGAAATGGGATCCTAGTTTCTTCACACAGTGCAATTGGTTTCACTTCTAGTTAACCCCCTTCTGTGGCATATGTCTGGGAAATTCCTGTGTGAACTTTGGAGAAACGTAGTACTAGAGGGTGGCTGGAATAACAGCAGTATGATTTTCAGGCACTCTGAAAGCCCCTTTAGAGGAAAGGGGAGTTCCCAAGCGGTTAGCACTTTGTAGTTTGATTTCCAGACCTGCCAAGCCTCTCCATTTTCATTTGCTGAAATTTTTTAGTAAGCGTATATCTACAGATACAAATCTCTTGCCTTCTGGAGTGAAGAATGTTTTACTTTTTTCTCTTATATAACAAATGGTAGACACTGTGCACACTGTGTTCAGGGAAAGATGCATGTTAGTCATGATGAACAACAGCTTATTGCTACCAAGTACAGTGGGGACAAAAATGAACAAATATTATGCAGTCTCCTTCCAAGTAGCAGTAAAATAATACCAAAATGATTGTTTTTAATTTACAAAACAGCTTAAAGTAACTCTCCAAAAAACCTCATACCTTATCTGAAATATTAGCTTACTGTCCGGGAACCTTGTTTTTACTTTTATTATATAAGATTTAGAGGGGACAGGAAAGATCGGTGCTGACTTATGAACTCTTCCAACCCAGCCTGCCAAGTTGTCTGCAAGCTTCCTCATGCCACTTTATGGGGAGGAGGAGGAAGAAGAGGGAAAGTAAGGTTGAAAAGGAGAAGGCTAACAACAGCCTGCTGCTGATGCAGGGGGAAATGGGGGAATGAAGTTTGAGGGTCTCATCCCTCACCTTTCTGACATGGAAAATACAGGTGTGGTGACAAGAAATGAAGATGGGAAAGAAACATCCCTTCCTAATACCCATACACACAAACCCGCAGATTTGCCTTTTTCAGGGATGAGAGCAATGTGGGAATGAGCTCTGAAAACATACAGGGTGACACATGCTTCTAAACACATAGCTCTGCCTTTGGTTCACTTATGCTAACTTTTCCCCAATCTGTTTCCTTTAAAACATCTATTCAGTTAAAGAGCTGTAGTGGAGGAGATGATTCATACCTCAGATGGCTAGTTGTTGGAGATGATAAAAGGGAGGAGGGAAAAGGAAGGCAGAAAAGAGAAATGATTTGCCCGTTGACTAGACATTGCAGCCAGTGCCTGTCTCCCAGGTGGGATCTGCTCATTCAAGCACCATTTGATGTATATTCAGAAAATCCTAAAAACTTTGCCTTACCAGTTTCCTCCCTCTCTGATCCCTTACCAGCAAGAAAAACAGCACTTAAAAGAACAGCACTGTATTATTACTCTAAAAAGAACAACAGAAAAACCTCACTGAAGCATGATGCAAGTTCTTCATCTTTCAGGGTACTGAGGCTATTCCAAATATTGAAGTACAAATAGCATATAAGAGATCAGAGGAAAATCTGGATTTTATTTTTTTTAGGTTGCTTGTTATATATGCTTGGTAGCATTTATTTATATTCAGTTGCAGAGTATCCCAATTCACCTGCTGTGTACATGCATATTTTGCTTAGCAATGAAGAGAATAAAGTATTTTCAAAATGAGGAACTGTCATTGTGAAACCACAGTGATTGACAGTGGTGTACTGGAAGGCATTGGGCCTGAAAAGAGCTCATGAGTATTTTTTCCACCAAATGTTATTAAACTTTACATTAAAAACCTCCCCTTCAGGCGCATGACTTCTGACAACCTGGACTTCATGAGGCACAGAGCTTTTTCTAGTTGATGCTTCCCACTACGTTTCTGTAGGTTTGTCAGCCTGGGTTCATCAATGATGGTTTTAACTTTAATCATACAAAATTAGTCTCACTGAGTTAGAGAGACTCTTTGCCTGCACAATTAATATATAATTAAGTGCTTTTCAGAGCCAGCCTCTGTGCCTAACCTTTCTTCTCATTCATTGAAATGTACTATTTGACATCAGGGTTTTAAAACTGCTTTTTTCCTGGAAAGTTGCTTTAAACGAGGAGGGCAAAACTGTATATTATTTACTGCCCTCTCTCTTACCAGGTGGGGACTAATTAAGTTGCAGTAAAACCTAGCAACTGACTGTTGCCAGTACACATTAAAGCTGATTTTAAAGTATGTGCAAGCTAATGTACTTTTCTGCTTTCTCCTTGAGAGATGGACTTGACTGAATTCAGTTACTCTCTTCCAGAATACTTTTTTTTTTTTCATTTTGGTTTCCCCCCATTTCCATCACTTTCCTCAATTATAAATTTGAAAAATAACATCTAAACTCTTCCCCCCTGCATAAATCCCTACTGGCAATATTAGTACTGTGGTCAAGATTAATTTTTAATGAAAAGATTTGATTATGACTTTGAGAGCTGGGTATCGAGATGATCTTAAGTCTTCCTGTCATGTAAGGGGAGGAATGGAAATGGGTTGGCGTCTGAATTTGCATTGGGATCTTTTTGTGGACTTTGTAGGGGTGCAGTCTGGGGAAGAAATGAATGGTAGATGCTGACCGCCTGTTATCTTCTTCTCCCAGTCTTCTGGCTAATTATTCTGGAAGATGTTAAGAGTAGGGCCTCATGGACTCTGTACAGGTGAACCAGGATGCTTGCTACTCTATCCTGTCTTCTCTTTATTTGTCCCAGAAATAGGCATTTCATAAGAGGATGTTATTTCTTGTCTTCAGGTGGAAATTTGCATGCTTTAATTTGTGGCCATTATGTGTAACTCATTCTCAACTGTTGGGGTTTTTTTTACAGCACAAATTATTTTAGGTGAGCCAGTGCTGGTTTTAGGTTACCTGGGTACTTTGTTCTGTGGATTTACAGCTTCACTGTTCCTGCTGCAGGGAAGCAGCTTCCAGGAGAGGCACAAGGTGGATATTTGGGGACAATAACTGTTTTAGCTTATCCCATTCGAATCCACTCTTGTGTGTTAACAGAAGTTGTACTAAAACCAGATTTCTCTAAACTCGGGGATGAACTTCCTCACCATTGGAGGTAAACACTGTTCCTACAGAAAGGGACGGTTTGTAATTAAACTTGGCCGTACAGTCTCTCCCTTCAGGTTTACTTTCGTCTAGGAGATCATTAAATCTAGATTAAATTAGCAGATGTGAATCTTTACATTAGCCAAAAAAAGCGGGGGGGAAGCTGTGTTTTCTTTTCAAAGCACAAATCTGGTACAGTGGGCAAAATTTACAGGAGCACTGTCAAATGACAATTTCATGTTAATACAGTGCAGTGCAGCACATGGGAGGAACCATGGGCTGCTTTACATTAATGCTTTCTCTAAGGTTTAGATTTAGTCAGCAAGTTTATCTTTTAAGAGTGTCTTTCAAGTTGTCTCTTCTCTTCTGCCAGTGTATGCTATAAATGTCATTTTAATTGGTTTTGGTTTGTTTGTTTGTTTTTTTTTTTTTTTTTNTTTTTTTTTTTTTTTTTTTTTTTTTTCTTCAGAGAATTCATTGTACTTCACCGCATATTAAAAGGAAACCAGTATGATTTTTTTTTTTTTTTAAAGGGAACTTTCAAATCGTTTTGGGTTTCAGACCTAAATCTGGACCCTTGGGGATTGTTAATTGACTTAGTGCAGTGTTTCTCAAACCGTGGGGAGAAACGTAGTTCAAAAGGGATTGTGAAATGCTTAATTAGAGAAAAGAAAGTGGCACATCACTTCTGCCATGTGTGTGGACTAAGAATAGCTGTAGTTTCTGCAAGTGCTGTCACTAGTAATAACAGTATACTGATATAATCATAGCATCACAAGTCTAAATGTATGCAATATTAGTGAGCACCAGCATTGTTCAAGTGGTGAAGAAGAAAGGGATATTGATGTCTCTCTGTACTAGAGGCTGTACCGTGAAATGTTGCTCCCTGCGCTTAGTTGTGGCTCCAGACTCTGACTCCCTAAAAATCAAGGGCTTTAGTGCTGAGGGGATGAAGGAAGAGAGAGGCTCTTAACCTCCTTCCCACAAACCTGCAACATTATATGAACTCTTATCCAAAAAGTGTAATAGTATTGCAGTAGCTGGAGCTACTGATGCTTTTTGGTATGAATATCGTGAAGATTTCCAATGTTATTGCACATTGTGAGTTTAAAGTAGGTAAGGGAAATGTCAGTGCCTTTAACAGCTGACAAGATCTCAGTTTCTTGAAGATAGAGGACTAGGAAGCAGCTTGTGGGGTGGGGTGGGGGAAATCTTACCCTGACTTATAAAAGTGTTCCCTGCCTGGACTTGCTAGCAGCAGCTCCTTTCTGTCAGGTCGGAGAAGGGAGTTAGTGCTTGAGGCCGGCCACTGCAGCTGTGTCTCAGCCATTCTGAAAGAGGACCTTGGCTGCTGCTGATGGGAAACTTACCCAGAGATAGATGAGCCAAAAGGTGGCTGCCTTTTCAGAAAGGTTGAAAAACACTCGGCTAGCTTAAGCCAGTTTGCTAAAGGTAGGGCTTGCTTAAAATCAACTTTTAGGTGTTAAACAGATGCTAACAATAATTTAATGAGTTTTATTGCTCCTTGTACCTGTCAGTATTTCAGCTTCACAAAACCGAAGATGAAACTGCTCATAAAGCAGATACTAACCAGCATATAAACATAGTGAAAATATTTGACATTTTTATAATCCTTTCAGTTTTGTTACCATCAGGGATTATTAATAGAACTGGTAAGGGAATCATATCCACTAACTTAATGTGCCATTTTCTTTGTTAGACTAATGAAAGGTCTCAAAATTTTTTTTTTCTCTTTTGGGGCGGGGGGGGGAAAAAAGCTGTTCAGCAACAAGAATAACCTTGGAAACAATAATGCAGATGTTTTAATGCATTGGATATAATTCAGTGCACTAACACACGTATATACATACAGTGCTTTAACATAATGAATAAATCATCGTTAATTGCAATGGGTGTCGAAAAATATGATTTCTTTTCTTACAGGACTGTGGGATTGGAGTAGTCATCATTAGAGCTCCGGTTCTTTGCTGTGGTGGCAGCCAGCCATCCTGGATAAAAGGGCAAAGTTATCATCACATGTTACGTTTTATTAGTCTGGCTTGTCCAAAGCCACATTCCCACTGGTTGGTTGGAGTCTTTCAAGGCTGYGAACTGATGTCCCGTGGTGCATGGCTGGGACCTCATCACTGAAAAGTACATAAAAACTTTGTCTTATACTGTTGAATACAGAGACAGCAGCAAAGCTTAATAGATTGAAGAGGCAATAGCTGTGGAGAAGGGTTAGAAATTGTGAAAGAAATTGAGGGGAAAAAAGAAATAGAAATATTTAGTGAGTTACAGTCTAATGGATGCTATTTATGCTTTCTACTTGGTGCTGTCTTCTATGGTAGGAAACATGAGTTAAATGCAGTAGGCAGTTAAATATTTTTTATAGACTAGAAATAGAGCCAGGAGACACTTGAGGTCCTGCAGAAATAGTGTCCCAGCATTCCTGATCTCCAACATAAAGGATGTTAAGGAATAATATTTTAGGAAAGAGATGAAACACTTTTTTTTTTTTCTTTTCTGGCTCTGATTTTGTTAGCCCCGTAATGCTAGCCAGAACCTCCCCGTTGGAGCCTGAATTTTGCTGCTTGCAACTGATGGCATTTTCAAGATGAAAGCTGAACATGACTGTAAGATTGCTGCATTGGCAAAATTTTTTTAAGAAACAGCAGGAGTCTCATCTCTTAATTCTGCTATATTTAAAGAAAGTGTGTAATGATGAGATTCCTGGAGTTACACACCAGTGAATTAATTACAAGGTACTTCATTCACATTCTGGCCAGCTGGACTATCCAGGCGCACTTTATGATTCAATTATATTCTCCTTATAGAACTCCAAGATTGTAGTACAAAGGAGAGTAATACTAAAAAGCCCACAGTATAAATTTTTTGTGCCTTCACGTAGAGACTTTTCTACCCTGGTAGGCCAGCAGTGTGTCAGTCATGAGCTGTGGGTTTGGGGTTTCTTCATTCAGTTTTTAAAGGTATGCTCACCTAATAAAGTGGTTGTGTGAAGAGCCACATCTTAAAGCCCTGCTTTGTATTTTAAACTGTATTTTAACTCTATTTTAAATATGCGGTGCGAGTATGTTGCACACAAACATACTGTGATCCACAGCTGTAGGTCCCTCGGTGTTTTATAACTCTTCAGTACTCTTGACTGGGAGTATTTGGCGTCTCTATTTGCGAAGTACTTGAGGAAACAGGGAATGTTATGGCTTGTTAGGACACCAGATGTGGAGTGAGAGTTTCTGTAAAAATCTGTTGGTTGGTTGTTGTTTTTGTTGTTGTTGTTTTGTTTTGTGTGGTTTTTGTTTTTTGTTGTTTTTTTGTTTGTGTGGTTGTGTTTTTTTGGTTTTTTTTTTCTTTTTTTTTTTTTTTTTTTTTTTTTTTTTTTTTTTCACTGCTTCCTTGTTGTACAGTCACTTTAACATCCTAAATATATGATCTGTGGGGCAATGCTTAGATTTGGTGAAATGCAGATTTAGGAGTGAGGATGTCTTTGGGGGAGGGAAGGGAGTAACTGAGGAAGCTGTGGCTAAGAGTGAAGGGGAAGAGGACATGAACACCTGGGTTTCCCCAAGTCTTGTGTGCTCTGCAGAACCCCTACTGCTGTATTTTTACCAAAGTGTTTCTACTGACACGTTAAAACTGCCACCTTAAGGGCTGTGAACTGAGCCAATAAAAGCTCTCTCCCACCAGCAGGCTGCACTTGTTGAGGGTTTTGCCTGTCGGCTCTGGGATGCGAATGTTTCCTGCCTTGGGTTGTGTTACTGCACCGACAGAACCGTGTGGTGTTGACCTGGCCGTGGCTGGGTTTTTATGGTCTCTGTTACTGCAGTGTTGGGGTGTCCCTGTTCTTCAGGTATTCTCCTCTGGTGCTCCCCTGAGTTAGGGAAATCCTCTTCTCCGTCTTTTACAGATGCCCGATGCCTAATTAACAAGTCTGGTCTCACTAATACTCCATTGTAGTCGATGGAGAGAGTTGATTCCCAGAGCGCTTCAGAGCAGGTTGAGGAGGCTGAAGCCCAAACCTCTCCACTACCTCCCCCTTACAGGACAAGACCTTGCCTCTTACATCATGAGAAACCAGTGGCGAAGTAGTGAGTCAAGGACCCAGGTGTCCTGGCATCTGATGTTTGCCACCAGACAGTCCTGCTTCTGTTTCTGTAGCCCCTGGTGTATGACAGTAACAGATGAAGCCTCCACTGATTGTGAAAAGAGGTGTTTTTCTGTTTTTTAATAGCCATAAGAATGACTTTTGCACTAAAAGATTTGTTAATAGAATGGTAGCATTAATTATAGACAGAATGGTGTATTTACTGGCTTGAGATTCTGTTTTTTGACAGATGCACAGATCAGCAACAGGACTCTTTTTTTTTTTAATGCGGAGTGTTTTCCACTAACAGATGTGCTGCATCTGCTGTTTTTCTGTGATAGGCTGAACGACAGCAAGGGTTAAGGGTTTTCTTGTTAGTTCTGTGATTAAAAGGTGTCAGCCAGGGAAAGTGATATCCCAATTGTTGTCAAAAAAAAAAAAAAAAAAAAAAAAAAAAAAAAAAAAAAAAAAAAAAAAAAAAAAAAAAAAAAAAAAAAAAAAAAAAAAAAAAAAAACCAAAACCAAACCCAAAACACAACCTGGAAAAAGAAAAAGAAAAGCAATGAATCTCTGCTAGTCATTTGAAAAGGAAAGATATTCAACCTTGGCCTAAAAGAAACCTGTCTACAATTCCCTGGTATAGCACAATCAAAGTATATCTGAACTGCACGTATAACACAGGTTTCTACCCAGATTTAGGCTTCTGTCCTCTTTACATGTGCACATATATACACACACACACACACTTGCTATTTGATTTGGAAGTGCTTTAAACCCGGGTTAAGTGTACTGGTGGCTTGAACTGGACCTAGGGCTTGGTCAGCACTGGTGTATTGAATGTTCTTAGCTTTCTTTTGCTCATCCCATGATTTCCCTGGAACAAAAGAGTGGCCTGGACTCACCCAGCCTACACTCTTGCATGGCTGTGCTTAAGTGCTTCCTGGTGACTGGTTACCCCTATGGGGAACCCAAGGTGTAGGCATGAAAGGATGAAACTGGTGAGGAAATCTCAGTCTGTGTTCTGCAAGTTACTTTAGAAGTGCTACAAAATATTGCACAAGTAGCAAGGGCAGGTACTCAAAAAGACTAAGTTAGGGATCTGTGTGCATCTTAGCACACAAAAGCTGGAGACATGACCTGAGACATGCAGGTGAGCGCAGAAGTGGTGACTAGGTATTACTGCATGGTGGGTGTCATTAGTGCTACAGATGCAGCCAGCATCTCAGACACCTGTACTAACCAGTTAATACAGATAAAGCTTTACCAGGTGTGTAAATTCATGTCAGCTCTAGTGCTGCCTATGGTTGGTGTCAATGGCAGGATTCTCCCCATGTGTGCAGATCAGTAAGTCGCAAGGCCATAATGCCCTGTTGCTGTTTCCCACTGGATTTCAGATATCAATTTAATACCTACCCTAGGAAAATACTTCTATACTAACCGATGTGTTCCATGCAGATGGCTGTGATATATTAGCTGAAGGGGTTATCTCCTATAGGGAACATAAGATTTACTTTCATCTGTGTTATTTCATGCATTAAATCTACAGCTTGATCTTCTTAGAGCTTTAAATGAGCATCTCGGCATGTGTAAAAGCACACTTCATTTTTACTAGTGTAGGGGAGGACATAGAGGCAAAAACCCAAAACTAAAATGCACTAGCACAAAATACTCATTTCGATGAAGGAAAAACTTTGAAACATTTTTGGACTATCTGATTGTAAGGAATTCTTTGAAGTACATTGACTAATAAGGTGAATTTGACTTTTCAGAACTGTAGATGCAGCAAAGATGTTATGTAAATTTCCATAAACATAATTTTATGAAAATTAAAATAACAAAAACATCAAGTCCATTCTCTTTGACATCAGGCAAATACTTACAGCCAGGCAAAAAAAAAAAAAAGTGTCTTTGAATGGCCTGCAGAGTGGATTTACCTCATCTTTCATGGTTCAAAAAGAAAAAAATACAATAGCTCACTTGTGTTTGTCTTCTAGTACTGCAACATTCCTATACATACAGTAAACAGTCGTGTCCTGTCACTGTTACCTAAGCATAGATACGTCCCTTACAGCCTTCAGTAGCAGGGCTGCGAAGGGATTCTGGACACGGCTGCGAGCTGGCTGGGAAGGGGCCGCGGGAGCTGGTCGCTTGCCTGCCTGTCACTTCCAGAGCAAATAAGGGTTCTGTTGGTGCAGAGGCCTGGCCGTGCGCAGGCAAGGCGGCAGGAGTGCTGCCGCTGCCCACTTGGCGTGCTGCCTGCCAGAGCCTTCCCGCAGCCCACGCTTACCAGACCCCGCCAGAGCGACTGCACAGAGGGAGTCGTGGCAGCCCTCGCCTGCTTTCAGCGACATCCCGCTTACCGCTGTGAACAGGGTGCTGGTGACAATTTATCTGCTTGGTAGGGAAGGGGAAAGAATTTTGTCTGGAGACTTATATGTAGGGGGAGTGCAGCCCAAGGGATGATTAGGAGCAGCAGCTTATTAGGATTGCAGTGGTATTTATTTTACGTTTATTAATTTGTAAAGCTCACTCTAGTGCTATCGAATTACTAATTGCAAACTTTCTGTCTCATAAGAGTTCCACTTCTTTTCATCCTGTTGCTGATAACTGAGTTGTACTTAGTCACTTCAGTGTTGTAGCAATAGTACCACAGGAGGACAAAGCAGTACTGTGAAAGGCTCGCTGTATTAATGATTTTTATTCTTGAAGATGCATTTTGTTTTTCTTTAACTGTCCCTTACAGGTTCTAGTTGATTTGTTGCTTCGTGTTTTTTTTGTTTTGGCTAAGTTTTTCATTTCAAATAATGTCATATAACAATGTAAATGTGGTATAGAATAGGAAAAGGGGGAGGGAGATGAGTAGGACTTAGAAGTACCAAAATAATGATTTGGAAAGTAATTGTGTACAACCTTCCCAGTGTTTATATTATTGCCAGGTTGGGTTGTTAAAGTGTCTTTTTGTCATAGTTTCCAATGGGAAGCTATAGTTCCTATGAGAAATAATGGGGAGGAGAGGCAGTTACTCATTTTGTTCTCCATTGTATTCAATCTGTTAGCTGATATCAATTAACTTTCTAAAAGGAATTAATATCTCAGATACAAATTTTGTCAAAATAGGGAAATACAGGATCGGGATCTGCAGTAGCATCCTGAGGAGAGAAGGGGAGGCAGTGTGTAGAGCTGTACTCTCCGCTTGGCAGAAGCTCATCCACAGGCTGGCACATGTGTGCTGGACGGCGAACTGTCATTATCCTGCTCCAGACAAACCTGGCTCCTCCCTCTTCCCTCTATCCCTCCCGAAAAATGGGGTTTTATTTTTTTGGGAAGGATAGAGGGAAGAGAGCAGTTGGAAGCAGGGATTGCTTTTACAGGATTGCAGAAGCTACAAAACCCCTTGGGAAGGAGGACAGTAGGTCAAAACAGCCGCACATAAATGACACAGTAATCCAGACTGAGGAACTGATCAGGCTAAAAAATTGTGGGGAAGAAAACACTCTTTTTCTTTCTCATGTGATCTGCCTGATCTGCTTCACAGCCTGGTTATGGCTACACAAACAGCTGAGCCAGCACAACGGAGAAAAGCTGCTGTGGAGAAAGGACATGTTGGCTGCTGCAAAAGGGAGSAGTTTCACACTTCTTGCATTTTCTCCCATGTGCCAGTATTTGCTAGTCGTTTAGGCACATAGCAAGTCAGATGAGGTGATCCAGATGAAAACTATTTCTTTCCTTTTTACTGGGCCAATTTTTAGTTTGATTGAGTTCCCTGATGTGGCTCATCTGGGTGTTCATGTGAAAACAGTAATGGTAGTGAAAGAGGAAGGATGGAAACCAAGGACTGAGAGGGTATGGCAAGGGGGGACAGTTTCCTTTCAGCAGATGCTTTCATTCATGTTTGATTAAAATGATCTTGTGTTACACTTTTCTCTGTTTATAAATTGGCTTAGTTGACTTGGCTGTTGAAATAACAAATCCTTCCCTGAATCTGACCTGATGAGGGATTCCCGTCACTGGTTTTCTGTCTATGCAATGATGCAGTTCAGAAAACAAATCCAAGAGAAAAATAATTCTCCCTCCCCATCATGTACCCTGCTGCTGAGTTAATTTTTAGCCTAATCAGTTTTCCATAAACACTAAAGGGAGACTACTTCTTTTGGCAACAGTGTTGGTTTACGCGTTGTTGTATGGTGAGTTTTTTGGCTTTGGTTTGTCTTGTTTGCTTTTTAAGAATTCAGTGAACTGTAATTATTAGAAGGAAGTAGAGAGGAGGCTCCTATGCTGTTTACGTGATTTGGGGAATTTTCACAAAGCAACAGATCTGTGTGACATGGTGTGGTTACCCAGTATTGGAGAAAAAAGGCTCAGTAGTCACCCAAAAGTGAAATTTGGTCTGTTTCTTTTTGCCATGCAACTTCATCTATGTTTTTGGTTTTAAAGATGCATTTTCTTTTAGCCAGCAGTCTTCTAAAAACACTTGTGTGTGCACCCTGTGTTTATAACAATGTTCGGAGTGTTGCGACATCACCAGACTAGACTGTTTCTTCTATTTTGGGACCCAAAGCAACAGAGCTGTTTTCAGTCAGTCCAAATGCTCGTGCTTGCAGATGTAGAGAATAAAGCAGAACTGATACATCTGGATCTTAACACCTTCCAGCTGGTGTTTTATCAGAGGGGAACCTGCATATGTGTACTTAAGAGAGAGGATTACTGTCATCATATGACCATATCTAAAGGTTTAAAAATATTGAATGTCGTCTTGCTTCAGGTGTCATTCCTGGAAAATGCTCATGTTAATATCTAAATCTTCTGTTTCTGTTGGGTAATGAGATGCAGTGTACACAAAAGACCCTTTGATTTCTCAGTTGAGAAGCTGAGTTGATGCTGTATGGGTTAATGTTGACAAAAAGGACTGATAATGTCATCATGCGTATGTGTAGAATTGCTGTCTTAATAGATTATCAGACCAAAACAGCAGAAAAGTTTTGGGTCCTAGCAATCTTGATATTAAAAAAAAAAAAAAGAAATACTACTGACTTGTTTTGTTCTTTGCAGTTAGTGGTTTTGGAATCATATTTTAAGAGCTCAGGGCTGTTCCAATTTGGTGATTTTTTTTTTTCTTTCTTTCTTTTTTCCTTAACCAGAAAAAGCCACTGTCCTCAATTATAAAAGAAGTCTGCGATGGGTAAGTTCTGTCATGTAGTATGTACTAGATACTATACTTTTTGAGTTATTAAACCAACCAGGAGATAATTTTTTCTGAAGAAAATCTAGATATCCTGTATGACTAGTCATTAGTTTCTTAAATCTTGTAGTTGTTTTATCTTCAGATTTTGAATTTGCAGTGTATTTTGGATCAGTTACTTGCAAGATGAGGTTCCTAACAAAGCATCTCCATTATGTGGATGGCTGTCCTTTAGACTGTTTGTTGCCTTTCTGCATAGAGATGCATTTTACCCACTCACTTTATGCTTGTGGTCCCTGCAGTTCATGGGTTAAGGAACTAAAGCACTGACTGTGGCTTTGATTTTTGAGCACTGGGTCTAGTGGCTACTGTAAGCTTGTCCAGTTGCTGTGACTGCTCACATGAAACTGAAATGTTAATCACAAGTCCTGCAATATGAACTAATAATTGGCTAAGAGAAATATCTTGCTTTAGTTTTAATATGTTAATATTTGGGGAAAAAAATGTTGTTTTAAGCGAGTGCTACCGCACAGGAGAAACTAGTTTATGTTCATCAAATTGCTGCTGAGTTTAAAAAGGTGGTATGTTACGCGTAATGTAATGTATCAACTTAATACTGTATGCGTTGGGTATTGTATAAGCTAGCGTAAAATCCCGGTGCTGTAAATTTTTTTTTGTCTGTTTTAGTGACTTAGTGATCTTGCTTACTGCAAGCAAAAACTATGTTTGCTATTTTTTGTAGATCTGGAATGAATATCAGATCATTATCAACTTATTTTTGGAGCACTGAAGTGTCACTGTAGTGACAAAGTAGTTTCTCTTTTTGCCCACCCTACACCCCCCCCCCCCCCTTCTTTTTATCTTTGCCTTGGAAGGAAGGTGTTTGTTATGTAACTTCTTTCTCAACCATGGTCAAGTTTAGGGCTTTGTTTCAGATATGCAATGGGAAAATCTCATTTATAGGATGTATTTGTACTTAAGTTTACCCTTTGTAAGCACTCTTTTGTCTTAAACTTTGTAACTCAAAGCCATGGAAGAGTATGAGAAATAAATGGGAATGACAGGCACTTGTTTGATCATGGTAAAATTATGTAAAGGGTTCTTTTTGAGTTTTTAAGATTTCATTTTGTGATTAATTTGTTTTCCTATTTCTAAGGTGGTCTCTTGCAAATCATGATCAATTTGCACTGCAGCATGCTGATAGTTCTAATTTCTACATCACAGAGAAGGTAGGTAAATCATTCAACACAATTCTTGCATAGCCTATCAAAATGTTTGCCACAATAATTTATTTTAAATTAAAATATATAAAAATATAGAGTATTTTCCATAATGCCATGCCAGTGAGAGGGTAGGTACTAGGAGACCTGGTTTAATGATTTTGCACTGATTTCTTCTGTTTGGAAAGGCAAATAAAAGTTTGAATGTGCCAAGGCCTTCATGTCTGTTGAGTTTGAGACTTCAGCACTGAGCCCTTCAGCTTTGGTATTTGTGCATGTTTAGTATTCTGCTGACAAGTGGTGTACAGGAAATTGAAATATGTAAAACATGAAGGGCTCTTTGAAGTCTGAGGAGACCTTCAGTGCATGTCACTTCCCTCTTTGGCTGATCAGGTAGAAATAAGTTTCAGTGACTGTGTAATATTTGCTACTCCTTCCCGCCTGCTGTCTTGTCCTTTTCCAGTTCTGTATGTTACGTCGGCTTATTTTTTTGGTCCCCAGATAGCATGGCAATAGGTGATTCATGAAGTGATGCAAAGATTTCAGTACAGAGTAATGAAATGGCTGTAGCTGTAATAAAAATGGAATGTCTAGTCTAAATAAATGGGACATGCTCATCTGAACGAGACCAAGTAGTACATTCATTCCTAGCCTTACTGATAGAATTGCTGAAGTTACTGCAATTATGAAAAAAAAAATTAATTTGTTGGAAAAGTGTACACATTAGTGCTGCAGAGGTACAATTTCTAACCAATGGGAAAAGAGCACTATTCAAAACCTGCTGAAGCCCGCATGCAGATTCCCTAACCTCAGTGGATTTTGAGCTAAATAGACCTGAGCTTAGCTGCGTAGACTTGGATGCCTCTTGCTTACCTTGTTATCAGTTTAGTTTGGCTTACTCTTAAGCAGAAGGGTCTTTTGGTTTTGTTTTGCATTTTACAGTTGTTTAGGATCTGCTAAACACAGCTGAGACATGAACTAAGTTTTCTCTTGCTGTAATTCTTACCCCCACCCAAGAAATAAAGGGAACTTAGGCACAGTTAAGCATTTAGAGCAGTTGCTCATAGG
>JAYKAV010000422.1:1654612-1688298 GCA_035582835.1 Phoebastria nigripes | reverse complement strand
TTTTTTTTTTTTTTCTCCTTTCTTTTCAAATTTCAATTGACAGACACTTCAAAGGCCAACACAAGGAAAACTGTTGTAGTAATTATTGGCTGCTGTGTTTTGCCTTCACCCAAATTAAATAGTGAGACTGTTTTGCTAATTGCCCTGAATTGTGATGCAACATTTTCCAATAAGCCAGGCACAACTCAACTTGCCTGTGGCATTTAAACTCTGATTGTACCGTGAATATTTCCAAGAAGCCAGGATTGAGTGAATACTTGGGCTTGTTGAAGGAATTTGTCCTGATACAATTGGAGGAATCTTCCAGGGTTTGCCTCCACCTTTGGTGGGTAGGATCCTGCAGCTTTGGAGAAGAGAAATGTTTTCTGTTCTGCGTAAAAGGAAGTCTGATGGCTTTTGGCTGCCTTCAACTTACAATAAGGATGGAAAATGATGGTCTTCTAGAACATTTTGGATTGTACTGCAGAGAGGGCTTTGAGTTTGTTTATTCTCTACTGAAAATATGCAGAGTGTCTGACTCTGAGTCACATAAATAGGAGAGAAGAGCTCTAAATGCCACCAGTATTACTCAGATGTCTGTGACTTTTATTAGATATTGTTCACTGTTTATCACTGCTTATTGGATAGTGGCTATAAAGAGAGGCTTATATGGGCCATCACCCCTTCTACATACTTTCCCTCATTTGTGTGCAGTGGGATATTGTTGCTTTCTGAATTAAAACATGAAAAACACCAGACGTGAGGACAAACACATGCACTTCAGTGAATCTACAACACTAATTGTTAAAGCTCACATGGCTTTAATCTGCCTCTTACCAGGACATGAGCAGAGCTCCTTTGTGACAGTGACAGCTTCTAATAAGTAAATAGTTTTCACTGCTCTCAAAGATGAATTGTATGTCTGTACATATGCAGAAAACATTATGTATAGGTCATGTTTCTGCAGAGCCTGGGTGACTGCTGATTTATGGCCTTCCAGGTAGAGATGCCTTTTTAAAATATCACCATGTTTAAAGTTACCAGAAAGAAAAGCAATTAATGAATTCTTGTACAAAGTAACAAGAAACTTTGAAGTGAAAATGTTACAAATGTGGGACTGTCAACACATGGCTTACAATTATATTTTTGTTTTTGGGTGGCAAACAGCGCATCTGTGTTTTGGTTGTCATATGCAGAACTCTTTATCCTTTGTAGCTGACCTGTATTTCCTGATTATACCACACATAAATAAAAACAACGCCCAAGCAGTTCTGTCTCTTACTTTTTTTTTTTTTTTTTCTGGCTATATTATTTGGAAAAATGCCTCTATAGGAGTAGCAGTAACTCCTTCAGACAGTATAAGGGCGGTCTTTTAACAAATCTTGAGTCAGCCAGGGTTCCTACTAGAGATAGGGCTTATCACAGCAGAGGCAGTTTGGACTGCTGCCTCTGGGGTTCTGGTTTGGCTATATCTGTGCCCCTGAAAGTACAGTGGAAATTATTAATGATGTACTTCAGTCATTTTTTTAAAAAAAGGGAGAAATAAAATAGGAGGTTATGTGAACAAGAAAACCAAGCAGGCATAGTGCCTAAGCTGGAGCCTAGCTGGTGTTTTGATCACAATGTATTTGATTTTTAATTACATTAATAGGTGTGTCTTTTTTTAAAGGCCTTACTTGTCATGGAGGGCCATTTCTTTGGTAGGTCAAACATCTAAAAGCCTGACTTCTGAATCAGGATCTCATTGTGCTAGATACTATATAATAGAGAATAAAAGAAGTCACTCTTGCTTCAATCTGTCCAGGTTGTGCCTGAATAAATGCTTGTGTACATCAGGCGTAATAACTCAGGAACACTATAGCCTGGACGAGCTCAGGTTTAGAACAGAAAATGCTATATGAATAGTAGAAAATGGCTGTATAATTTTGTGTGCTGTGTGTGTTCCTGGGCTGAAAACCACAGCTTGGATATCTGCTGGCAGTATTAGGAATCCAGGGACAGACATCCGAATGGCTCATGCACCACGTTGGTGGGTATGCCTTGTCCCTTATTGCTGCTCATGCTTGGCCTTGCAGACACGATCTGGCACCTCTAGATCCATTTGTGCATCTGCTCTGCCCACTGTGGGCTCTGGGTCTGGGAGGGATCATTATTAGCTCAAACTCGGTCTTTAAAAACAAAAAGATGGTGAAGGAGCTGGATCATTGCAGCTGTTCACATTACAGCGCAGCCTCAAAAATGGTTGTTTTGTCACATCTGAAGGTGTGATAAACCACAACGTTTATCAACAGGGGGGCCTTGCAGGAGTGTGGGGCTGGGAAGGACAGTGTTCAAGCTGGCTTCACTGCTGGAGGCAGAATGTGGTGACTCTTAACCCTGCACCAGAGCAACTATCAGGAATGGAAGGCTAGCTCGCTCTTGCTGAGGGGCTTTGTGAGCCAGCTCGGAGCTATGTTCAGCACGCAGTGATGACACTGGTGCCATTTTTTATGTTATCTTTTAAATGGAAGGACATTTCATTCATCTGTTTATTGACTGCAGTCCATTTTTATTCAGTCACAATTTCATTGTGTTCAGTTTTTTACATCTGATGCCTGTGAAGACTCCCTGTGTTTTTCTCCTTCATTCCCGACTCCCACATTTCCCTTTCATTCTTACATGTTACTGCATGAAGTAGAGGAGAGCAGACACCGAGTTCCCTCCATTAATTTCAAGAGACTTTTGTGCTATTTTGCAAAGGGAGCTGCCCCCACCTTGCTTTCATTGTCATTACTCAGCTCTTTGCTGTGTTTGCAGATGGGACATCTTTCTACCCGCCTCCTTCCCTGAGCTGGGAACCTGGGTAGAGCCCCTGGTGTTTGTTCTTTCTCAAAGGTGCTTTTGCTTGTGTCCTTTTTTTTGCTGAATACAACCTGTAATTGTATATTCATGTGAAATTCCACCATGCCGTTACAGGCTCCCTGCGTGGGAGTGTATGCAAATGACAGGACAAGAAATGAGCCCCTTGTAGGGTTGGGGTTTTTTGGAGGTTTTTTTTTCTTTCACGTTTTTAGTATTCATCTGTTTTCACTGGTTAATTGAACTTCAGTGAGTTGGAAGTAAACATTCTCAATAATGAAGGCTTCTGATTCATTGAAGGACCTGGTAACTTCGTAAGCAGCTGAGAATGAGAAGTAGCATGAAGACTGGGAACTGGAGAAATGTATTAAGTGATCTGTTCCTTTCATTTGCCATTTTGCATTACTCTTGATTATACGTTTGTTAGTAATGGCAGGTTCCAATCCAGATTTGACTTGGACCAAACCATGCCCGACTATCCCTTTTCTCTGCCACCGATAGGAAGTGTTATTTCCCTCATATTCACAAAGTTCTTACTATTTTGGGGCATCTGCACGGCCCTGCAGAAATTCCTAACAATAAGGGCAGCACATGGAGTTGGAGTGGCCGTGCTTCTGCCTGCTTGATGGATGCTGGTAACACTGCTCTGTGGACTCCAGTAAAAACTAGTGGACACTAGTATATTTCTCCGGTGAACAGCAGTAAAACTTGAGTATCTGTACACTAAATCACTTTCAATCCTGCTTCGTTCAGGCTGATTTAATGAACAGTGGTCATCCTTCTCTTAGCAAATTAGTCCTAGTTTTTAGGACTCATTTTGTAGGACTTTAGGTTTATGCTAAATTTTCCAAAGAAAATAATTCTGTCCTGTCAACCTGTTATACTTTCTGTCCCCAGCATGAACAGCTTAATTCTTCTGCTTGCCTCCTTTTTAAATATTTGGTATGACAGTACCTTCTATTTAGTTCCTTAGTTCCACATCAAGGCTGATGAGATGGATCAAGTGTTGTTTTTAAAAAGCTGTATAGATATTTATTTTCTTGAATTTACTTTGTAATTTTGCCTCAAAGTAATCACTAGAGAGGAAAAGCTCTGAAAAGGTTTGTCTTTCTGTTACAGCACTTGAAGATAGGTATGGTATACCACAGGTACAGTGCGACTGTTTGGGTTCAGCTGATAGCAAACAGTTTTGTTTAAGATCTGGCTGACAGAAAAATGCTCTTTAAATCATCTTCATACTTAAAGAACAACCTATTTAGATAGATGGGTAATTTTAGAAAGTACGGTGAACAGACATCACAGTTCACTGCTGAAAGGGGATGGTTCTGATTATTTCTTCTCCCCTTCCCCATGAGATCCTGCCACTTCATTTCTGCTGGCTACAGCTTTTTTTTTTTTTTTTTTTTTTTTTTTTTTTTTTTTTTTTTTTTTTTTTTTTTTTTTTTTTTTTTTTTTTGACAATTTGTGGAGGTGGTGGCAAGGGGGGATCATTTTGTGCCACTTTAATTCGTTAAATTTGCTTAATAAAAACTCTGCCTGATCTGATGTAAGGGTGGGGCAGGACCCTTGAATCATGTCCAGCAATGGGCTGCAGAGAAGGAAGAAGTTAAAGGAAGGGTAGGAAGAGGAATGAAACTTTGCTCTTTTTAACAGCTGCGAGCTGTTATGTCCCTCAGTTGCTTGTGGAACTGGCTTAGGCTGATGTGGAATGAACTTGTTGGCAAATTCTGACTGTAGTCACAAATGGAGAAGGGATGTTTTACCTATAGTCTCCCTGTGTGTTGAGAGGAAGGGCTCAGGCAAGGGAGTAGGAGTAGGATGTATGTGTTAGAGAAACCCAAGCAGCTGCAGGCTTCCCCTTAAACAAGTCTCAGTGTGGTTCCAAATGTGGTGCTTGCAAAATGAGCTGGCCCTCTTTCCTGCTTATACTATGGTGCTTATTCCTGTCTTTTCACTTACAAACTGGGCAAAACCCAAAATGATAAAATTTTCAGCTGGTTTAGTTCCCTTGTTTGACTCATCAAGTAGTTAGACAACTGTTTATGCCACATAAAAATGGTAGTAGGAATGAGCAAGAGACTGAAAAGCAAGACTCTGCTTTATGGTAGCGACTGTGAACCACGGTCTTGGCTTGGGTCTTCAGCTATTTCTCTTAGTAGCAGCACCTGCTTAAGGAGCTACTGCTCCTGCACTGATCCCTCAGCGGTGCTGTGGGTGAATCTGTTGGGTGAACCGCATGGAATAACTGACTTCAATTTGATAGTCCTTATTTGGGTGTTTTTTTGGTGTTCCCTGTTCTGATTTCCCCACATGATCTCACCAACAATAGTATGAGCCCAGCTAAGTCTGTCATTTCCTGATGTGTATTTTGCAGGGTGCAGCTCTTATGTTCCTACTTAACAAGCAGCCCCATCGTCCTCTGATATCTGCCCATCCCTTCTGTGTTACTGGTACAACTGTCTGCGTGTCTGTGTGGTTGCATGAATTGGGGAACTGATCCAGGTTAAAAATAACTTGTGTGTAACTTCTTTTAATGTGTCAGAACGATGTCTACCCACAGTGTAATACCACTGCTGCTCTGCAGAGCAAGTGATACCTGATAATGTTGTCCTTGTAGATCACTCCACCTGAAGATGAGTAAATCATGCAAAGTATGGACTTTTTCTTAGGATGTGGTTTCAGTGGCATTCAAGCTGGTATAACTGTGGGTTGCTGGAGAAATAGATAGTTGAGCTTTCTTTTTCCCTTCCCTTGCTTCATTCCCTTCACTTCTCTAGCATCCTAGTGACTGTACTGCTGGAAGGTGAGTTGGTTCAAGTCATGGATCTGACAGAAGAAAACTTTTTTTTTCCCCTCCTCCTTGTGAATGAAGGGGAGAGGAAGAGGTAACTTTTTCAAGGTTAGGTGGTTGACTGTGCTGCTGTATGTTGGTAGATCCAATGTAAGGAAAGTGTTGGGAGCCCACGCACTAGAAGGATATGTGCAGAATTGTGCCTCCAGTGGGCTGTAGAGTTGCACTGGATTAGGTATACCCTGAAACTGCACCACTGGTGTAATTTGGTTTATTTACTAGCTTCTATAATCCTTGAATAGGGGTAGATAAACAGCATGCAGAAAACTTCCTCTTTTTAGAAACTTCAGCCAAACTACCAACCCTTAATTTTTTWAAAAAAATGCTATCATGAAATTCTAATGTGAAAAACTAGAAGACTTTCTCCCTGTTTCCAGCAGCTTCCCAGAAAAGGAATTTTATCACAAGATTAATTGCCTCAGTATTTTTTCTAAAACAGTACAGTCCTGTCATGCCAAGTAGTACAATCTTGATAATTACTTATATTTCTTAACTCTCATCTTACTAAAGTTTTTGGTGACTAAAAATGAACTTAAGAAATTTCCTACCAGGTCAGCCGAATGTTATATCTAACCTCATAGTCTATCTTCCCCTGTAACAGTAGCAAATGCCATTCAGGGTTGTGATCTGATGATGGCTTTCACTCCCTTCCTGCTTCCTCAGCGTTCACATTTGTTGTACTTCAGGTGTTGGAGGCTACATCTACACTTAGTCCGTTTAGTATCCGTATAAGGGCTATGAAATTCTTTCGTCTCTTCTTGAATCTGCTGATACTGCCTGCTTTCACAACCTCTTGTGACAGCAAGCTCAAGAAGTTCACTGCCTGCTGAATGAAGAGGTACATTTTTCATCTGCTTTAAACTGATCCCTTACTGCTTTCATCAGGTTACCTCCTAGTTCTCGTACTGCAGGATTTGATAAAAACAGTTCTGCATTCAGCTTGTCTGCTACTTTCCCTCCTCTGGCCTTTGTCCCTCCAAACTGAGGAGACCTTGCCTTGTGAGGCAGTTGCTCAATCCCACTGAGCATTTCACTTGCCTTTCTCTAGGCTTTCCCTGACACTACTGTGTCCTCCTTAAGATGTGAAGATCAGGACACAGTGCCCTGCATACGGGTGCATGAAGTTCTTGTGTCGTGGCAAAATGATGCCCTCTGTCTAGTTCACGGTACCACTTCTGATGACGCCCAATGTTTACTGGCTGCTGTAGCACATTGAATCAGTGCTTTAAGGGAGATCTGCCAACAAGGACTTTGCTTCTCTTTCTTGAGTTGTTGACTTAGAAATGAAATCTATTATGTATCATTTTGTCCTTACTTACTACTTGCCCAAACTCATCCTCGTGAAAATGTTATGGAGACACTAACTTAAAGTACATTTCATAGCTCTAATTTTTTGTTGTTGTGTCAATTTGGAGGAAGGTGTAATAAAATAATAGTACTATGGAAATAGTGAAGACTCTATTACTTAACGATATAAACGCGTGAAGAATTTTAGATTTCTTGGCTGTTATTCTTTAGCCCAGTTAAAGAAGTCTGAAGGAGGCTGTTTGGTCAAGGTTAAAGAATCGTGCTGAGCGAGCTATAACCATGGGAACCAATGCTTCTAGGTCTTCCTCAAATATGTTAAGAAAACATTCCATTCCAACCAGTTACAGTGAGCTGAATCTTGAGGCATTTTGCTGGGTATAACAGATTATTAAAATGATAAGACAAATACATGGCAAAATAAACTTTAATTTTGCTTGATAAGTTTTCCAAAGTGTGTCTCCAGCAAAGCTCTGAATAAATGGCTTGACTGTTTTGATAGGATTTTTTGAAAGCGAATTCACATACCTTCATCTCTCTCCATGGTTTGGTGGACTCTGTTAATGCTTGAGGCCTGCTTTTTGGATGCAAGTCTGTGCAAGTCTCCTGCATGTGTTTTGGGCAAAGTAGCCTATGGCACAGTAAAGGCAGAGCTTTGAGAAGAAACAGAATCTGGTGGCAGATAATATAGGTTCATGTTGCTCCAGCTGGTGGAGTTGGAAGTCAGAGGGCCCTAAGATGTGAACACAAGGTGAACTGTCCAGGTATCCTCTACTTCCTGCTGTGTTCTGTTGTTTATGTGTTTTCATGATAGTACTTGACTGTCTGATTGAAAACTCAGCTTGCAAAGTGTCATGCAGCAGTATGATGCTTGGAAATACTACCTACTCAATTAGAATAAAATCATCCAGTGAGTGTAGACTCTTGCTAGATACAATATTGCAAATGGGGCTTATTTGTATCCATAATACACTGCTGTCTTAGTCCTAGGTAACATTTATAACAAATCCATTTTCTTGTTACGGAACTTTTTTAGGGGCATTTTGGATAGTGCTGTTTCACTAGTTCCCTCTCTGCCCAGGAAGAAGCTTCCCTAATACAGATCAACAGCATGAAAAATATCTACAAACCTGATGTACACTTGAGAAACAGATCTGAAATGTCTTGGAAGAGGTTTTTGGTGGTGGTGCACCCTGTCCTGAATAGCAGTGGTGCTTACGAGTACGATTGCCAAAGCCAGACTGCTGTGCTGGAATGACGTTCTGTTATCCTGGAAAAGAAATCCACAGGATGCTGTCCCTAATACTAAGCAGATTAACTGTGTATAAATGTTGCAATTGAAATTAACTGGCATGCTGACTACTGCATCACACAGTTAATGTAGGAAATCCTCTTGGCTTAATTGTACGCATACACGCTGTTTCTTGGTAGGCGCTTAAGTCATTATTTAGAATGGATAAACAAAATTGGATTTTTGATTGGGGAACAGCTAACCCTTTTTAAGTTTTGGCTAGCCTGCTGTGTTAGAGACTTGATGCTTTTACTACTTCCAGAGAGAAGGCATGGGCAGTTTTCCTTAAGGCTTTGCTAAATCAGGAATAGAAGATGAGCTCTCTATCTCTTGTGATAGCAGTGGTTGAATTTACAGTATAGGGCAGACGTATGCACTTTGCTCTGAGGCAGGCATGATGAGAGAAAGGTCTTTGTGCTTCGTGTGCTGTGGGCTCTGACAGGCATTGCAACTTTGAGTCTGAAAGCTTTGGTATTTCAGACTCGGCTTGATAAATAAACCGAAAGACCTGAAACAAAACTTCCAGCAATGCTTTTATATACTCTGTGTGTTCTTTTTCCTCTGCTATTTTATATATAACCTGCTGACATACAGTCACTATGGAGAATAGTACTTCTCTTGTTTATCTGTATGTGGTATCTGAACCTCAACCAGGTTATCGGCTTCACTTTTTCCACTTGTTTTTAAATTCCTCTGACTATAGAGAAATAGTATATTTTTAACAAGATATTTTTCACTTGCTAGATTGGTTGTAGATTCAATCTATGCAATCTATAAGTGTYCTTATGTAATTAGAGGTTTATTTTTTAACCTGCATGCGTGACACTGTAGAGAGTATATCGGGTTAAGCCCAACTTTTTATGGGTTAGGGTTTCAGGTTGTGACAAAACTACTGTAATTGAACAAGCTGTGGAGTATGGTTTCAGCCTGAAGCAACTGTGAAATAATGTAATTCGGGCTGTGGTTGACAGCTTGCTGCTCCCAAAAAGGGAAGGTATAATTCCTCCTCATGCTTCCCCTGTTCTCTTTCCCCCCCACCCCTTCCCTGCTCCCATAGATGTGGTTCCACGATCTTTCCTGGGTTAGCATTGGTGCTCAACCCTTGCGGAGCTTGTTTCTGTTTATTAACCTGACAGAAAACTCTCTTCTCTTTCCTGCCAGGGCTGCTTTCTGCCAGGTTAGTGAGATCGTGCGACTGACCCCCCGGTCTGTCTGTCCAGTGTCAGAGCTGGTGTGAGGTAGAAAAGGGAGCATGCAGGCAGGAGGGTGATGAGGGAGGCACCCCGCCTTGCAGTAGTACTCCGCTGTTCAGCAAACTCCTCGGACCTTCTGAGACCATAGCGTAGCCTTCTTGCACAAAGCCTGGTACCTCATGTTTGCAATGGACTAAGAGTGTTTGCAGAGATGCTTATTGTGGCCCAGATGAAGTGACTTAACTTGTTAAACCACAAACTAATTTGTAYGTCTGATTTGGTAGTTCTTGTTAATTGGAGCAGGAAACATGAGAAACTTTGAGCTTAAAGTTATGCTGCTGAAAAAAATAAGCCTGTGTGGGTGCTCTTACTTACGTTTAAGAACAGTCTATTTACTTAGCTCCAATATTTTCATAAGGATATCAGTGAACTTTCACTTCTGAATGTGATCAATACAGTTAAAGTTGTTTAAGTGTTGTCTGATTCCCTGTTTTTAATATTGTTGCATGCTGGGATTTGCTACCTTCCAAGTAAAGCTGATGGAACCCTGTGTGTAGGTGTGCATGCACGTACTCTGGCCTAACGCAGCTGAGGTCCAGTGCATTAGCCTAAGCTGTTGATGGAGGTAGATTTAGCCTATGCTGACTGTCTGTCCTAAAGCAATTACTTTTATTCAGTTCCAGAAATCCAGGAGGTGGTAACAGTTTTAGCTACCACAACTGTTTGCAAAGTGAGTTTGTTTCAACACTGATTTAGATTAAACCACACAAATGCACTATTGCCACTTCATACAGATTCCTTAGACATGATGAGACGTAGCTGGGTCTGGTGCTGTTTTACTACAAGAGGAGAAAATCTGGCAATTCGTTAGTGCTGTGGGAAGTCACCCTGTACTTAACTGCTCACCCTTTTTTGCCCCTCTCTTAAGTATAGCCTGGCTGGCCTCCCTGGGGCTGTTCTGGCAGAAGACGACTGCTAAGGGCTGAGATGAGTTATATGCATATGTAAGCAAAGATGCTGTAAAAAAGCTTCCCCCTTGTACCCCCTGTGTTGTCTGGCACTTCAGTTATTTCAGTTAGAGTGAAGAAGTGTTTGTGGGTGGAGGATGGTCTTGTGTATAACTAGGACCAATCCCACAGAGGACTTTAGTACCAAGAAAGAGACAATATACTTGAGTTTTATTTTGGGACTGCTTGACCTGGTTTCAGGCAAGATTTATCCTGTTTTTTTAGCATTTTGGATTTCAGATGTATCAGAACGGGAGCAAGAAGGATGAAATTAATTTGGGGAAAATTGCCTGAGAAGAATTACACCTTCATTTTTTTTGGCTAAACACCAGTCTGCAGAAAGCCTGCAATGTGGTCTTTAGAACAAAATTAGCTCTTATCTCTCAAACTGCTAGGGATTGCTCCCATTCCTTTGATGAATTAGGGTAACGGCCAATGAACAAGCTATTGAATCATGAACTAAGTTGTGACTGTGCATTGCGCTGTGCACAGTCAGTACCTGTTGGTATGTTCATTGTGCTAGGTACTGTATTCTCTTAACCTGTGGTGAACAGGAGGTAGCTTGTTGAAGGAGGGGTAGGATCCCCTACACTTACTGCAGGGGAAGACCATGCATACGGGCTTTGACCACAAAGTTGTGAGAATACTGTAAGCGTACACCATAGCTTACGCCATGGCAGCTTTTTCATCTACCCATAGCTTTAGTTTAATTAAACACGTTATGTGAGCTTAACCAAAAGAAAATGTTTAATACCGCCTCTTTCTGCCAGCCGGGTAAGGAGAATGACTTACGACATGTTTGAACTTTACTTACCGCTGACAGGGATGCTTTTTTTTACTTTGAGGGAGAAAGCAAAATCGTGGTGGCAGAGCTCAGTGGGTTGGTTCCAGTGGTTGAAGTCAGCATGTTCTTGTTATAGAAAATGGAGAGCCAGTGGGATAAATTCTAAATCCTGCAGATGTTTAATGACGGGTTTCAGCAAACTCACGAACTCCTCAACTATGTAGCACAATACCAGAGCCAGTCACCATGGACAGTATATTTCAAAGAAATATTTAGAAGTTGCCAGTGGAAGCTGAACTTTGAAAAACATGAAGTAATTCTTGAAAGGGTTCAGATTTGTTAAATACCATGTGAACAGCCAACAGCCACCTATTTCTTGAAGCTAATGTTAGTATGCCTCGGTGGGGAAAATACCGTATAGATGTTAGCTCATATATGAAAGAGGGAAGCTTTTGCACGCAGACAGGGGAAAGTACTGTTGCTGGTTTAGTGTGGCATTCTGCTCAATGCGTATTTCATCTTTTTATGTGAGTCTTAAATAAAACCTTTTGGATTTTTCTCTTTCAGAATCGTAATGAAATAAAAAATGGAGCGATCCTTCGATTAACAACATCTCCAGTGAGTTATTTTTCTGTTCTTCTCTCCCTTCAAAGTGAAGATTTGATTAATAAATCATTGTGAACTGATGTACGTATTTTTAAGCTTTAGCCACACTGTATCCTGCAATCCACCTGCAAAGGAGGATGATGGTGTGGTCACAAGATGGCTGTATGTGGTGTTCTCTTTTTTTGAGTTATGGGGGCAGGGGTGGTATCTGAGTGACACTTGGTGATAGGGTTGGCACAACTGCGTATTTTTTCTCTTGCTTCTCTCCCACTGGGAACAGCTTTCATGTCCAAGGTACCTCTGCTTCCCTGCTGGCATTGCAGCCTCACTCAGGTGTTCCTTTTCTGCCCCAGAGCTCAGAGCCAAGAGAGAAGCCTGAGAGTTGTAATCATGGAGAGCTCTGCTGGGCAGCTCAGGTCAGAGCTTTCCTGCTCTCTGGGTTTCTATTGAGTGAGCAGCAACTGTAATGTTGAGATTTTACTGGTTTTGTTTTTTTTTTTTGTTTTTTTTTTTCAACACCACCTCCTTGCCAGCCCCTCAAAAAGCACGACAGAGTTGCTGGTTGCCTTGTAATGGCCTGTTTTCCTGCTGAGTTGAGCAGTGCTGTTGCCACATGCTGAAAGCCACTATTAATCCCAGAAGATGTATGTCTAAGGCAGCAGCAATCCCATTTCCTTGCTGACAAATGTAGTGTGCCATTAAAATGGTTTACCTCTTCACGGTGGTGTTCTAGCTTCTGCAGATTCAAAGCATTCTTATGGCCAAACTCTGCCACCCTGTACTGCAGCTTATTTGAACAGGCAAGATGGAGCTGTGGTGGTTTAACTTTTGGCTTCTGTTGAACCTGTTAAGAGTGGGGTCAGTTACTGCCATAAAATGTGAAAACTTCTATCTAGAAGCCACGCAGAGATTATAGATACGTTTTTGGATGGATCGCTTTTCAGCTAGTAGGGCCTAGGCTCAAAGTAAAGAAACAGAGAAGTGTATGTTGTTACTAACTTCCCAGGTACTTCAGGCATTATGTGCATTTCCACTCCTCCCCAGCCTGCTTAACCTGATGGTGGCTTATATTGGAGTCAGGAGGTGACTGAATTCATATGCAGGTTTGTGTATAAGTGGAAACTGAAGAAGCCAATGTGAAAACATATATGTGCCTCAAGTTTTTTAATAAGTGACTGCAATATTAATCTACAGGAGTGTAGCTTCTTAACAGAAAGCACTTCTAAGAGCAGCCAGCTGGGCAAAGACAAGAGATTTCCTTTATCCTTCATCATCTTTTTCAGTGGTCATTATATACAGAGCTTTACAGTCATAAGAATAAACAACAGTTTAAGACCATGGCTCAGTCAGAGTCTATGTGACTCCAGAGTCTCTTGCCATATGTCACCAGAACGGCCTTGTACGTGGGGAAACCACTTGCTGGTGGAGTAAACCCCATTTGGTAGAACTTCCTCAGAAACAGACAACCCCAGCCCCAGCTTCTCCTAACCTTTGGGACTTCCTAAGAACAAATATCCACTCCACTGAAAAAGGGCTATCTACTGCCCAGACTTGGGATCTCATGAAATCAAAACAACATCTGTGGTTCATCAAGAACCAATGTGGTCCAAATGCACTGCATCATTCTTTTGTGTAACCACAGCATGGAGTGACAGCATGAGATGACTCATGGAATCCTTCCCTGTCTCAAAATCCACAACCAGTTGTACCATGCAAAACTGAAGAGAGGGCATGCTGTGACCGATCTTTGGAAATGGCTGTCTGTCTGTCTTCATGATCACTTGTACAATTGGAAATGTGGCCTCCAAAGACAAAAGACAAATTTTGGATTTATAACACTTTCTGCTAATACCTATGGGCAGGAAGGTGGGGCTTTGCATAGGACGCTGTTCTGCTTGTTATGTTTCTTTGGTGATTTGCCTTAGGGTCAGTCAACCAAGACAGGGGTCCTTAGGATACTGAGGTGTTACCTGTTACCTACCAAGTTATGGACCACTCTGGCACTGGCCTGCAGTTATGAGTGACTCGGCCATCCTGTTATAAGACAGAAGGCCAGTCTACTTTCTGGTCTTCAGTATTGATATTTATCCCTGAACCAGTGCTTATTTTCAAATTTTCTGATGTTTTTAAAAAGTTTTTGTTAACTTTTTCCCAGAATCAGAGAGGTAGCTTGGAAGGAGGTTTCAAAGGACTGGATTGGTTTTTGTCAGATTAGAGAGTATTTGTATTCTTTAAATAGACATAAAATGAAGTTCTGCATGTTCCCACCCTACAATAGTATCTTTGCTTTTTAAGGTACTGTCGAAGTGGTCATCATAGAGGTGGATCTAAAATAGATGGATTAAAGGCTTCTAAGCTGTGGTTTTCAGACTGGTGACCCACACAATGCTTGTCGTTTGCCCTGAAAAGCTACCAGGCCATCTGTTTCCATTTTTCCTCTGAAATTCTATATGAGAGCAGCAGTAGTTGGAGGAGATAATGTGAGGAACAGGCTGCGTGATATACTCCTGCAAAATGGGAAAGATGCTTTTGTAGCTGCTAGAACTGGGTGGGAAATGTTTTTCTCATCCTGTTAAGATTCTGAATTTCCCCCCGCCCCTTTTCTCGCTATCCTACATCAGTATAAAGCTGAAACTCTCTCCTCCTTCCCCCAGAAAATCATACCAAAAATGCTTTTTGAAGAGATGGAGAAATTAGAAAAGAAGGAGAGGAAGATTGAGAGAAATTAAGAGGAGCCATGTACAGATTATCCAATGTCGGGGAGTTGTCCATGTAGTTCCAGAGAGGCCTGAGCTGCCTACTTCCTGGCTATTGTGGGCAAAAAAAAATCTCTCCTGAACTTCACAAGCCTTTTGAGGAAACTTTTTTTTCCTTGACGAGTTGAGAGGAGTCGTTTTGACTAGTTCTGAAGGCTGCATGAACTTAAAATGCTTTCCTAGTTCTTAATTTTCATGCAACTTATTACCATGACAGCCAGTAGTCTGGCTATACCCGTTCACAGTTGCATGCCGTGAGTCATTGAAAATTGGGTGAGAAGGATGAGATACAATCTTTCTGAGTTCTGTTGTCATTAGCCTCAAATTGTGTATTGCTCGTGTACCCAGAGCAGGTACTATTAAAGATTAAAAGGAGGGAGGGGGAAAAAAAGTAGTTTTATCTAGAAGTAGTAAACCAGCATTTTTGGGTTGGCTTTTTTAAAATTAGGATTTGAAATCTAACTCCCCAGATATAAATGTTAAACACTTTCTCTTTTTTAATCTCAATTTTAGATTATTTTGTGTGCATATGTAGGGACGTTTTTCTGAAAATTATTGTTAATATTGCAAGGGCAAAACTGCAGTTATGGTGCACTGCTAAACCCATTATAAATGCTTGCGTTCAGAGATTTACAACGTGTCTATTTTAAACTTCTTCAAGTTAAAACTTTGCAAACACTGGTCGTTAGGCCTGGTGGGAATTTGAACTGCCTCTTTGTTTCCATAGGTCCATTTGCTAAGTTTGTGCGATTCTCTGAAAGGCAGTTTTTCTAAACAATGCTATTTTTTCCTCTATAAACCACTCACCACACAGACACTCTGTTTCCTAGGTAACTTGAGTACAGATTGAATTTCTCTCATATCATCTTTGTTCCTATATCATCTTTCTTATTTATTTTTAACCTTTCCTATCATCTTTCTTAACAATTCTTTGTGCTGTTGTGTGTTTTTGCAGTTTTCCGTGACTTGTTTTCCCCCTTTGTCCATTTGCATTTCTGAAGGGACTCATCAAAAGTTTCTTATGCAACATTTCTTTGTATTTGAACATATGTGACAGTTGAAATGCCAGATTGCTATTGTCTGTTTTGTGATACCTGTATTCCAGTGGATGGTGGGTAGGTGTATAAATAAATGAGCTGTAATTGCTCCTGAGTGCGAGACTGTTCCGAAAGGATAGTTGTGTCCTGCAGTGCAGCAAGCAGATTCCAACCTTTTAGTGTGTGCAACTGCAGGATTCCTTCAACCGGATCCTGCAACTCCTCGTTCAAATGACTAATCACTTTGAAAGGATGCTAAAATACCAGGAAAATTAAACTGAAGGAACTGGCCTCTTTTTTTTTTTAATTTAATGGTTTTCAAACAGAACTGATTATTTGAGCACTTGCTGTTTATTTGAAAGTAGCTTCTTGGGCACTTAAAAAACACGGCTTGCTCTCATGAACTATATACCTTAAATGTTGAGTCAATGGGTAGCCTTTTCTAATGTGTTATTTATTGTGCGTGATCATTTGCTTTTGTTGCATGTTTTTCTTTGATCCCCTGGTTGGAGATTGGTTGAGTTCTCAAACCTGTAAGTTGTTCGTAGGCAGCTGTATTAGCATTTCTAGCATGAGCAATCATGTAAATAGGGATGTTCATTAATAGTCATCGTAGTGTTTCCCCTGAATGCTTTTACAGATGTGAGCAATATTTTCTGTGTGATCTACACAGACAAGGAAGTGTAGAGGATTCGGATGCATAAGTAGAAATAGGTTAAAAAAACCCTCTATCTTTGAGTAAAAATTTGGGGATCTGGTCTATAATCTTTGATCTACAATTGCTTTAATATGTGCTCAACTGACTTAATGTTCTTGAAGTTCAGTAAATGCATAAATATTTGCAGGTCCAGCCTATGATTGTGATTATGTTTATCACATAATGGTGAATTAGTTATTATTGAACCCTATACTAGGAGCACTGACCATGGAAGTCAATGAGCCACTTCTATATTTGTCTGCTCATAGTACAAGAGGAAGATTTGGGAAGTGGAGTTGGTTTTTGTCTTTTTATAGATAAAGGTTTAATCTCATGTTTTCAGGTTTCCAAAGGCATATTTTGAATAGTAAGCAAAAAGGTTGTTTCAAATGCAGCAAGAGGAAAAAGTGCTTCTCAAACATTCATAACTGGCTACTGATGGCATAAACTTATTTTAGGCATATTTACGTAATACATATGGCTATGCATCTGTAATGCTTTTATCGTTTACTTAGTATGTGACTCTAGACACGACCATTTCCCTGTTCCTCTGTTTCTGCCTCCTTAATTGTGTATAGTGATAGCGTAGGACTGCTCTGTGTATTATATTTGTATAGGGCTTTAGATGTAGAAGTTGTGCTTGAGTATTAATGTAAAAATGTTAACAATTAATGTCTTTAAAATGTAATCTCATTGCTTACCTGGCATCAGACACTAGTCAGCCTTGCTGGGTCTGTTGAATCTGGTTTGCATATAATGATGATTATGTAACGTATCCACTCCTCCATTGCTTTCTGACGTATATGCAGTTGTAGGTGAAGTGGCAGTAACAAGCCAGGAAAAAGCAGCAGTTTAAACAACCACGGTGTTTCAACACTGAGTGATTTAAATTAAACCACAGAAATGTGCCTGTTTGGTTAGTACAAAACTGTATTTGGTAGTTACTAATGGCCTGTATGCTCTTTTTCTAGGTGGAAGTTGAATAATGTGACTAACTTATTTACAGGGAAGACCAAAATACTTTTATTTTATTTTATTTGCTTTTTGTAAAGGATAAAGAAGAAAACTGATTACATAATGGCAAAACAGCAATTTAAATCAAGGTCCAAATTTCTTCCATAGCACATTAATGTTTCATAGTGGTTGCATTTGGAATCTGTGTCCTACCTCCTGCCCTGGCTCACTGTATTTTGTATTCTGTACAGAAACCCTGTGTATGTCTGGGTAATGAGTTGCTTTCAAAGTTTGCATAAAGTATTTGGTGGCAAAGAAATGATGATTTGATCAGTAGAATCCCCTGTTAGGATGATCTTGGGATTCCTAACCTCCAATGGTTATTTGAGTCTCTAAGCAAGTCACATCTTGGATTTAGGTCATTAGTTTTCTTTTTAAGCTGACAATCTCATCAAGCGTCTCCTTTTAAGCACTGCTACTCCCTAAGGGCAACCTTTCTGGCTGTCCTTGGAGCAAGTCACTTAAGACTAGACATGCAGCTTATGCCTCTTGACAGCCTTTTGAAATGCTGGGGCTTCAACAGCACAGGTTTTACAAGCTTCCTGTCTTCCTTCCTTTCTAAACTGGAGAGCAGTTAATGCTGTCTTTCATTTACTTCAACAGCCGTGTTTCTGTTAATTCCCTCGTAATGGTTCTCAGTTGGACAGATTTTATATATTTATTTATTCTTACCTGAATGATATTTCAGTAAGACCAGAGACACGGCAGCTAGCTCTACTGTTGCTTTAATGAGCTGTGCTCTCTGTCCATCCACTGATGGACTGTAAATCATTAAAATAGCTCCCTGGTAAGCACTCAGAGCATATTTCATCTGGGTTTCATTTTTTAATGCAGTCATAAGTGAGCTGTACATTCCATAAGCACGTATGAGTGCTATGGCAACAAGAACTAGGAGGCTTGTGAGAATTGCATGCTTTTCACTGTAGCAATATTTTCACCCATCAGGCACTTGTGATGACAACAGCCAACATTACTTTTGGCCATGTTTCCAGCGAGACATGTACCAGCACTCTTGCTGAGACAAATATTTGTTTACCTCTTCAATTGAGATCTGCTCTGTCATTATCAGTTCTTTTCTCTTCCGATAGTAGGAGCAAGGTTTATTGGATGCAGCGTCTTGCAAACCTTGTTTAATGTAAGAAAAGTACAGCTGTGTAGAAACTTTGCTGATGGGGCATTAGCATTGGCATAGTCAGATAAAGCCTATGATGTTAGTAAGCTCTCTTTTATGTGCTTAAAACAGGGCTGAACCACTTTTGTATCAGAGAGACATTGCTTTATAGGTTTTTGTGCTCTGTAGAGGGGACCAAGCCATCTCTGATCTAAGATTATTTTTTGGTTTTAGTGTAGTGAATTTCAAAGCTCTCACTGACTTCAGAGGAAACAGGATTAATGTATCTCTGTCGATAGGTTGGTCCCGCTCATGCTGCTGTTCTGCAGTGTAGGTGAGCTGTTAATGTACGTCCCTGTACTGATGCTCTCAGTTTTGGTGAGAGGTAGGGTTAGCTCTTTCCATGCTTGGTATTGATTCATGTGTAATGGAAGTCTAACTGGGATGGCAGCAGCAGTTCACCAGCCCCAGATGTTTATGCTGGGGGCAGGAATCTCTCTTCAAGAGGAAGGGTGAACTTGACCATTAATAATCTGTTTGTAATGTGTATGAAGATGAGACCTTGTTTACACAGCAGTTGTAGGTGTGATGTGAAGGGGTTTGGAGGATGATGTTCTCCTGGCTCTACTTACATGTTCTTTCTTGCTTGCTACTGTGCTACAGAGGTGATTACAGTCCCCATCTGTTTGGCCACAGCTCTGCTGCCCAAGTTCTGCCCACTCAGACTTACTGTTTGGGTAGCTCGGGAGAGCTGCTCAGTCACACTGAACCGGGTGTTTTGTTCATCTTTCCTTTTTGTTTCATTTTCACTGAGTCCAGGAGCTTTCAGAGGACCTACTTCCCATGGAAAGCTGGAAGAACTGTATCCTTCAGTAGGCAGATAGTGGGGGTGGTAACTTCCCAGAACCATGGCAGGTGGAAGAAGGCTTGTGCACAGATCTTAATGAGCTTAAGGTTAAATTTGAGCAACCATTTCCAAACTCAGGGGAATGCAGCTGCCATGGCGGTTTTGAAGATTTTTCCGAAGTGTTTCTTTTCTGAGGTGGGCAGGAATTCAGACGTTGCATGTATTCTGAGAGAGAGTAATGTTTTGAGGATGCTTGGCATCTCTGAGTCTTCCTGAGTTGTTATAGTGGGGAGTCTAGAGTAGAAATAGCTCAATAAAGGAGGTCGTTTGATGAGGTAGGAGTTGGCTGTTGAACTTGTGGTTCAGGTAATAATAGTGATTGCTCTGAATTTTTGTAGCTGATTATACAAGAGTACTTTAGCAAAACTTCCTTCATCCACTTTAACAAAGGGAAGGGGTTGGAGGAAGTATTCTGTGGTTATCCTGGAAGTTGGAAGTTAGTGGGATCTATTTTTTATTTCTTCCATAGGCTTTGGCAAATGATTTAGCCTACCAGCTGCTTAAGTTTGAGAGAATATTCTTTTAGTACCATTCGGACAGGCATTGCCATTACAGAGAGATTGTATAAGCCACTGTTTCCCCATTACGACTCAAACCTATTGATAGAGTAGGTAACTTAGGGTGGCAGAAAGACCTTTTGGATGACAGGATTCTGCCTTTTTATAGATAATGTAACTGCTATGGCTGCACCACCCAATACTTAAGGCATAGAAAAGCTCAGGAGTAAAGATATTTTGTTTCTTTTCAATGCTGTCTTACCTGAGGATGTTAACCACAGTCATACTAACTAGAAGATATTTCCTCCCCATACACGCTCCTCACCACATAGGTTCTGGCCAAAAGCTGATTGGAGACCATGCATTAATTTTTCTTTGTAAAAATGGGAAGTAACAAACCTTGCTAATCTTGGAGGGTATTGGGACATTTAATTTATTAATGTTTTTGTGTCCTGGTTCCGGCTGAGACAGAGTTAACTTTCTTCCCAGTAGCTGGGGGGTGGTGGTGCTGTGTTTTGGGTTTGGTATGAGAGGAACGTTGATGGCCCATTGATGTTTTGGGTGTTGCACCGAAAGTCCATGCTCTGCCAGGTGCATGGGAAGCTGGCGGGAGGAGCATAGCTGGGGCGGCTGACCCAGCTGGCCAACGGGCTATTCCATACCATGTGACATCATGCTCAGTATATACTTAGGAGGCATGGTCTGGAAAGGGGGGCTTTTGCGTCTCGTGGCGGCCTGGGCGTCGGTCAGCACAGGGTGAGCAGTTGCATTGTGCATCGCCTGCTTTGTATATTCTATTATTGTTGTTGTTATTGTTATTATTGCTGTTCTACTTTGTTTTATTTCAATTATTAAACTGTTTTTATCTCAACCTGTGAGTTTTCCTACTCGTGCCCTCCTGAGACCCTCCCCCATCCTACCAGAGGGGGTGTGTGAGCAAGCAGCTGCGTGGTGTTTAGTTGCTGGCTAGGATTAAACCACAACATTGTGAAGCAATCAAAGTTATGTAGATAGGAAGCTGTAGCTGTAACAACACAGTGGTGTTTTTTCCTGTGTTCCCTGTTTAAATGTTCACTTGCACTAAAAATGTCTACTATCTCAGAATCTTGATCTGCAGAGATGACCATCTCTGTGAAGAGTATATTCATTACTTGAACAGAAAAGGAATTGTCAGCACAGCCTTTTCTTCTATTTTTTTTCTCCAGCTGAGAAAGAATAAGCATAATCTCAGAGAAAATAACTCTCAGCAGAATTTACCATTAATTTGGTTTCCTAATGACACATAGCTTCTCATTCACCTTTCATTCAGTGCAGGTAAGAAGTGAATTTTAGGAAATTAAATTTTGCAAGTATCTGTATATAGTGAGGAAGATTATTTTTCTAAGAAAACTATTGGCTAGCTAGCTATTAACTGAAGCTTTTTGGGTATTGTGTTCAATATTGTGTTCAGGTAAGTGAAAGCATCAAGTTGAAAACGTGAGATGTATTTTAAAGTATTTGTGCGGCTAAAGAGAGAGACAATTTAATATGCATTATTTAAATATCCCTTTAGCTTTTTATCATCAGTGTTCATTTCGGATTTCACTGTCTCATCCTGTATTTGAAGCATTAATGGGCAGAATAGCCTAATATATGTGGATATTGAACTTGCATAAAGATGTGATAATATCATAGTATTATGTGGGAAGTAATTATTCCTATGGTCCTTGTAAGAGAGTATGTGAGTTTTTGAATTGATTGTGAACGAAAGGAAGAGGGGGAGGAAGGAGCAGAAGGCCTGAAGCTGGTCTCTACTGATATAACCTGATTAGGACAGTATATGGTCTTCATTGTTAAAGGTCATGAGAAGTGCGTAAACTGAGTAAGCGTTGACAGGAAAAAAAGTGCTGCCATTGTTATACTAAGATTGTCTGATGCAATTTGTTTTATTTTCATTTCTACTTTTATTGATATGACACATAAGCTCTTCAAGCCAAAGGCTGTCTTTTGTAATGCTTACATTTTGCCTGAGACAGTGTGATATCTATCCATTGCTCAGCTTATGATTCTGCAACAATCCAAATAATTATAGGTAATAATGGGTTAATACATGAGTAGTATACTTCTACAAAAGTAATTTGTATGTGAGCTACTTAATCATATCTGAGCATGCAAGTGTTAAGTATCATTAATATTAAACAAGGCCATCGTTCCTGCTTGTGCTAATGTTTTATTCATTATTGCCATTGTAACGAAAGCTTTTTTGTTGTTTTTGTTTTGTATGTTTTGTTTCTCTCTCAGGCTCAAAATGCACAGCAGCTCCATGAGAGGATCCAGTCTTCTAGTATGGATGCGAAGTTAGAAGCACTGAAAGACTTAGCCAACTACTCACGGGATGTTACATTTGCCCAAGAATTTATAAACCTAGATGGCATTTCCCTCCTAACACAAATGGTTGAAAGCGGCACAGAGTAAGTATTCTGTGTAAACTCTGACGTTTCTCCCATGTGGGGTGCTTTTGTGTTTGCTCTCTGAGTGCCTGAAGTATTTCTGCATACAGCTTCTAAGATTATATAAAATAAAACAGCTGAAGAGTTCTGGGCTGCTAGGATAGTATATCCATTATCAATGAGAATATTTTTTTAATTTCCCCTAACAATGGGCTGGTGGGGATTAGGGGTGAGCAAAGTAGGAAGTCACAAGAAGCCTCTGGGCCATAAAGTTTTGGGGAGACTGCGGTCCTAGTTTATTCCCTACCCATTGGAATTCAGGTAAATCATTGATAGTATATTTAAAGGCTGATATTTAAGTGATGTCATCTGAAAACTGTGTTTTAAATTTCATGTTACTGAGAACATGTGGAGCAAAACCCAGTGCTTGCTTTATTTCCATTTTTATTGTTTTAATTCTGGCTGGGGTTTTTCAAATGACAGTGGCTTTTTGACATGAAATTGAAAGCTGACCTCTGAAAATACATTTATTCTTTACCAGAACATCTTACCAATTTTCACCATTGGTGAAACTCAGGACCATAGTCCTGAGTAAGTGTCTACTGGCTTAATGTGGAGGGTACTACGGAAAAGTATCAACTGGATTGTTGCACTGTTAAATTATGTTCTAACAGTTACCATTTCAAGTAGGCTTTTGCTTTCAAGTAAGAGTTTTAGTGCTTTGCAGTCAGTGTCAACCTCTACTACACATGAAGAAATCAACAATACCCACACCCTTTCCTGAGAGAAAGAAGATGCTCTGAAAGTAGCTTTCTTATTCACTGGGAGTATTCAGTCTTGTGGACCAGACTTCCCAAGTCAATTGCTGAAATCAATCCAAATCCCCTCTCAAATGTGTTCCCTTAGATTCAAGAAAGTAAATAGTGTTAGATGGTAAAGCAAAAGTAGTAAGTGGGCTTTGAAATGGAACACAAATTCTCTGATGATCCCACACAAGATATACTGGGGATTTTCCACAGAAAAATTAAGTACTTTTTAGAATCCAGTAGTCCATAGATTGGGAAATGTAAAAGCACACTCTCACTGATCCCTGCCTGTTATGTGGTCAAGTGCTTTATTGGACTTTGAATCCCTGTTGCCTAACTCTAGCTATATACTGGATTTCTAATAGCTCATGGTTTCATCTTCAGTGTTTTGGGGTTATGGTCTTTATTTTTTTGCAGTGATGTGGTCTGTGGCACATATTATGCCACTTTAAAACAAACAAACAAACAAACAAAAAACCCCCAAAAATGCTTCTAGTTATCAAATTTGTCAGCTTGTCTTATATTCATATAATATTTGTTGTTTAGGGACCAAATTAAATTTAAAACCAAAGACAGGCTTAAGTTGATGTAAACATATGCACACAGTTACTGTACTAGTTAAAAAATATACTGAATGGGCAGGCTCACATGTGCCTATGAAGATCAGAACATAAGCAAATTAAAAGTCACTGCCTCTGTAGTTTATTTCGTCATGAATTTATTTAAGTTAAATGGTTTAACTTACTCCACTGCAGAAGGTATTTAAACTAAAGCACTTTATTTTCTGTTGAAACAGACAGGGAACGTTCACTTTTTTTACAAGCATTTCTTTTAGCTGCATCAAAGCTAAAGCAAGTACCCTCCTCACCCTTCAGATGTGTCTGTACTACTGTTTTGTAGCTGTGGGATGGGCCAAGCTGTAGCAGACTGGTCTGGATTAAAAATAACTATTTGGGAGGGAAACTACTTAAGCCAGTACCACTGTTGAAAGAACTGCTCAGCAAATTACACCCTAGTAGTAATTCCTGGCTAAGGGTATAAGTTTTCAAACCACACAGCAAGCTTGCAGACTGGACATACGAGCAGAGTCTATTGCTCTTTTTTTTTAAGTGGCTTGCATTTGGAGGGATTTCAGATTTTTCCTTTTAGCTGGTGTAATGTATCACCAAAGATGCATTGATGGATCTACCTGTCTGATCTATTTATCAGTGTTTCTGCCTGTGGGGAGAAACGCTGTCTAGTTTGGGCATTGAACAAAGACTCAGACTGTAAGAGTTTCCAGCAGCTTCACGTGTTGATGAACTCTCAGTACTCACTGCAGTCTTTTTTGTGTTCAGCAGCCTAGACGTTCTGCAGCTTCTGAGGGGGTCTGCAGGTCAGGTTTTTCCAAGTCTGGCTTTGCGAAGGGAGTTGTAAAGCAAGGACATCTGTGCTATGTTGTACATTCCCTTCTGCTTTTCTACTGTGCATCACTGGATGATAAGTGCATATTTAACAGAACTTGAGATTTAATGAAAGGAGCAAATCCTAATATACGCAGACTCAGCAGCCTAAGCCTGCCATGGTGCTGCTGCTTTCCTTTCTTGTCCGACTTCAAGGTATTGATCCCGTCCTTCCACTTCAGGGTCTGTCACTCATTGCTGTTTCAGCACACTAAGCCAACAGACAAACTACTTTCACAGAAGAAGCATTTTTTTGTTTTGGTTTGGTTTTTGACTTTATTATTATTATTACAACAAAACAGCTTCCTAAAATGGCCTGTGAGTAAACAAGGTGTGTGTGGGAGGCAAAGAAAAGTAATATATGGAAAAGAGAGTGGGACAAGGACAGCCAGCCGTTTGAGTGCCTTAGGCTGTCAAGGAAAAGCAACTGGAGTCAGTCAATTGTCCTCTTATGTTCTCTATTCCTGTTTTCACTTGGACCCTCTGCGATACTGTTAATAAGAGGGTCCCGCAAGATGCTCGCTAAACAGGCAAAGCAAGCTGAAGGCCTCCTTGCTGTTAGCTCCCACCCTGGGCTGTGGGCCCTCAGTACTGTGACCTTGTGGGCTGTGCTGCTGACCAGGCCACCCAAATGCTTCAAACCAAAAAGCTCTTTTCCCTCCTTTTCCCTGCTCCAATACCTGCCATTTTCTTTTCCCCAATGGTATTTTTAACTCTAATCATTTCAGTATCCATAGGTGGACCTACCCAAACAATTATATTAGCATTAGAAAGGGAAGGGATTAGAGGAGGAATGAGCAGCCAGAAGTTTCAGGAAGGGCAGAAACTTCTTTGATGGCCCACTTTTAGAAGGCAATATATTCTGTGAAGATACCTTTAAGATATATTTTCACTGTGGAGTTCTTACCCACCTTTGAGTTACTGTTGTTGAGCCAGCCTTGCTTGAATGAGGCTCTGACTCAACCATACGGCTGAGAGAACCCTAATGGCTTGGTGCTGCTAAGAGATGGTCCAGCTCCCAGCCCTCTTCTCCTGGTCCTTGTGTGTTAATCCCCGCTCTCTAGCCCAGTCCTGCTTCCCTTGTGTGTTAACCCCCACTCTCCAGCCCAGACCTGTTTCCTTCCTGGGGTTGGTTCTGGTGTCTGGATGCTTCACAAAGCCAATCCAGCTTTTTAACTTGGCTGAAAAGTATCCACGTCTGTTTTGCAGAGTTAGTTTTCTGCTCAGTTTGAGACTTACAGAAGTGAGAGAGGAAGTGGGCATGAGTGGATGCAGAAAAGGCCCTTTTTTGTGGCAACAGACCACTACATTGGCGTAGGTGCATCATTGAACCACAACATGAGAGCAGGCATGTTGTGAAATAGCGTGAGAGTGACTGTGTCTGCCCTGGTATCGCAACTTGGAGACTGTCACTAAGACTCTGAGGGGGTCAAAGGGGATGGGACGTACCCCATGGGGCAGTGGCTGCTGCTCTGCAAGAAGCCCCTCTGTGTGCTTTCCCGGCTGCCCGTGGGTTAATGCAGCTGAGGACAGCCCTGCATCAGTAAGCCCAGGCTGAGTGGCACCTCTGTTCACGGTGTGGTGCAGCTGTGCTAGGAATCGATGAATTTTGTTAATTCAAGCTTTAGTCTCTATTTTCCCCAAAGGGGCAGACAGTGCTCATTAAAAGTACCATCATGCTCAGTGTAAGGTTGCTCTGAGGTTTTCACTGCACGTGGAACTCATGTTAGGGGCAGCTCTTAAGTTATAATTTGAGTGTGTAATTAAGTTTTAGTGGGCAGCCTCTGGAAAGCAAGACTCCAGCTTTGTATATAACTTTCTCGAGGAAGAGGCCTATGCTTTGTTTATAGTTGGCTGTATTTATTGTGCTACTTACTCATTACTTCAGTGAAGCTGATGACTATAAAAGTGCAGTGACCAGAGTAAGAGAATGTAAATCCCTGGCTTTCTAGTTACCTCTGCTTCATTTTGCTGGTGATGAAAAGAAGTAGTAATATAAAAAGTTGACAAGAACTAACAGTGTTTTCTAGTTAATTTTCCATATGTTATATTCCTGAATAATGAAGAAAATTAGAATGCATTGGAGAATAGCCTTTCCAGTTTCTTGCTGTTAATATAGCTTGAAAAATAACAAATTGAGAGAGGTTTTTTTTATTTTGCATATGTTTTCAGAAGTGGTTTTAATACTATGTGTAGTTGCTATAATTTGGGCCAGATCTCCTTGAGTGCCTGCTGCTTAGAGCAAATGAACTGTAGACGTGGTGTGTGCTGGGACAAAGCCATAGGGGTTGGTGGTAGGCAGATTGTAGGGTGCGTGCGGCCCTAGTGAAGCTGAGAGTGCATCTTGTCAATATGAATATATTTATATCAGCAGAGATTCAACATGTCTTAGAAACTGTCCACATATATCCAGATCCTGTTGATTGAGATGGCTCATCTTTGTTTTTCCTTCAGGCTCATTCTTGCTTCCAGAGCATGCTATGAGTCTCTTATTAACTGAAGCAAAAAAGGCAAAAAAAAAAAAAAGCTGGTTTTATGTCTATTTTTATGGTTCAGGTGACCTATAAATTATAGCAGAGACTGCAAGACAAGTTAGGTCACGAAGAACAAGTAAATGCTGATTCCATTTTATAATTATCCATGATGTCCAATCATTTTTTGGACTCTCTGCATCTGTATCGCCAAAGAAGGGGTGTGGATGTGCACAAACAGTTATTTTCCTTTTCAGAGACTTTTCAGAAAGAGATTTCCATAGCACTTCTAAGGGTAATTTTTTTTGTCTGAAGCCCAGTTCGTGCCTAGTTGAGGGAAGTTGAATATGCGGTCCATCTGGTTGGATGTATACACAATGTAAAAGGGAAGTGTAGGGGATGTGCTTCTTCTGCTTCACTCCCAGAGGGCAATGCCCTAAAATGAGGCAGAAGGGGAGCAATGCTAGAAGGTCCTAGTTACCATAATGACTGATGAAAAATGTGTTCAGGAGCCGAACTGGAAGAAATGATCATGTCTCCTTGCTACCCCATCTGAGATAATGTATTTCACTCACTCAGAGCTGTATTCCATAGTCTAGCCCAGAATTAATATTTCAGAAAATCATGGCTGTATAGATAGTCTTTCTGATGTAGCAGAAGACTGGTAAAGGTGTGGGGTTTTTTTCTTGATGTGTCAGAAGTCGTGTGACTGGGACAGACTCTCAGCCTTCCTTAAAAGGAAAAAAACCCCTTATAGTCCCTTATAAAGTAAGAAAAGGAAAATGTAAGTCACAAGCCATAAATATTGAAAGACCAAAGAGTTAATAAAAGGAATCTAAATTTATTTTTGTCATTACCAGTAATAATAATAATCTCATGACTGGGAGGAAAAGGAGGAAGGCCTACGCAGAATTTTCAGTATTTTTTTATTGGCAGTATCACAGTCTCTGTCACTTGTCATTTGGCTGAAATAACATGCAGTTTTTGCCAACAGACTGAGACTACGCTAAGCCTAGCTGTCTTGACAGTAACCAGAATTGTTTCTGCTGCTGCTGAGAAGGTTGTTCTTCAGAGGTCTGCTTCATCGGTGTGGCTGTGCTGAGCAGCTGTGTTGTAGTACAGCCATGGCAGAGGAGCATGCTGCTTGGACATGGTTGCAGATAGCCTGGTTTTAAGGGAGTTGTAATTGCTTAGTGCACAGATTGGAGAGAAAAACTTGCTTTAAATTGGGATGGTTGTTAAATTTTGTCATCTTCCTATTGGAAATAATAAATGCAGCTAGATCAGATTCATGTAAGCTTCTAAATAAATGTGTATTTGTATGTTTTTTGACTCTCTTCTAAGAGGAGTCTTCTATTGAACACATGCAGTTGCAGAGTTGGCTGCTGTACAGCTGGAAGTCTCGGAGACAGCAATTGTGCATGCTTTAAGGACAAATTGTATTGTTCAGTGAAATCCTAGCTCTTGGCTTGTCTTACAGAGATAATACTGTATACCAGCCCAGTGGAAAACTGAAGACAGATTGGTTTGGAGTTACTCCTACTTTAACACGCTTTTTGGGACAGTTGCTCACATACCTGCTAATGGTTTTTTCCATCCCAGTCTGATGAGTATTTCAGTAGTGCTGTCAAAACACTTAAGCAGCCCTTGCTCACAACCACTTGTTTCTGTCCTGCTTCATCTGAAGAGTTGTGCTGTTTGCGGCAAACTGGACTGGAAAACTGCTGTAAATTATTAAAAGTGACGATAAAGGCTACTTTTAATACAATATTCCTTAACTCAGTTCAGTTTCCTGATCGAGCTCACAGTGTTGCTCCAGAAAACAGTTGTGCAAGCACAACTCACTGGGTAAATGGAAAATGAATTTTTGGAAGATATGAACAATGCTAAGCTAGTAGATCTAAATAAAGTAATCCTTTTCCACTCTTCCCAGCTACTGGCTGCGTAGTCCCTGTTTCCTCTCTTCGTCAGCTCCAATACTGATCTGACTCCTCAGTGAGCCAATTCAGTTTGCTAATCTGGCAGAAAATAAGCCAGCCGATGGAGGGAGGAAAATAATTTGTATTTTTGACAGCACTGGGCTGTTAACAGGCTCAGCCATTCCTGTGAAGCTTCACCTGGAAGCATGGATTACTTAATCTGACATTGCTGCCAAAATCAATTCTTGTCCTACAGGGGCTTTATGCAATCTTCATTTCTTAGTGCTTCAGTAATGTCGGGAGAGGGTGACTATTGTCTATGAGGCAAAAATCCAAACTAGTATATAAAATCAGGTTATCCGGTTATACCACTGTGGAGATGGTGGCGGCAGGAGAATGAGAAAGGGCTGCAGCCCAGTCTTTCAGTGCAGTTCCCATAAAGGAAGAAAGTGGGGTAGGTTTTCTTTGTGGATGGATTTTTTTGTTGGTTTATTTTTCTCCTGGTTGCTCTCTTTTGGCTTTGTTTCCCCATCAGTCTTCAGGCTTGGATTCCACCCTCCCTCTCAACACACCCACGAGCAAAATTTCTTGTATATCCTGATCAATGTCATATACATAGCGCATGCTGTACATTTTAGGTAAAAGCCTCATTTGAAGATTGAACCATCAAAGATCACATCTTTGGAGAGAAGAAGGGGAGAGTTGCTGCTCGTTGCACTCCTGCCATCCTAAATGCCTTTTCTCCAGGATTGTTTTTCTTACTTTGACTGTGCTTAAGAATGTTAGCATTTAAATGACCCCTGCTAAGTGGTGGTATCAACACCTTGTTGACAGGAACGGGGAAGAGGAGAGGAGGCAGTTTTACTGGTTTTTGTTTGGCAACCACTTTTGTAAAATGTGATAAAAAGAGTAATTCCAGCAGTGGATTATATTTCCAAATGTTCTTCAGAGTACCAAGCTGGACAAAACTTTTTTTTTTTTTAACTCCAGACAAAAGTGTAGTATTTGAGGAACCACCAAAAATAAGAAGAGCTTAAAATCTCTACTTATGCAACCTTCCAGGATGTTTTTGTCTCTTGGACTGTGGTGGCTGTGGGATGTTGTGGTGGCTGTGAGGAGAGGGAGTGCTGCTGCATAACTTAATAGTCATTTTGCAGATTTCATCCAAATAATTTATTTCAACCTCCTGGCCAGAGTGTTTCCCAGACTTCATTTATAGCCACACCTGAAACAAACAGAAGCCAGAAATATGTACTCCTGTGTATTTGTCTTGCCATATTTCTAAACACTGCCAGTTATCCAGAATGTGGGCTATCCTTGTGTTTGCCTGAAAAGCAGTAGCCAAATACCGATTTAATGTGGTTAGCAGGTCGTTCAAGAATAATAGAATCATTTAGGTTGGAAAACACCCTGAAGATCATCGAGTCCAACCTTAAACCTAGCACTGCCAAGTCCACCACTAAACCATGTCCCTAAGCACCACATCTACAGGTCTTTTAAATACCTCCAGGGATGGTGACTCAAGCACTTCCCTGGGCAGCCTGTTCCAATGCCTGACAACCCTTTTGGGGAATTCCTAATCTCCAGTCTAAACCTTCCCTGGCACAGATTGAGGCCATTTCCTCTTGTCCTATCAGTTGTTACTTGGGAGAAGAGACCGACAGCCACCTCCCTCCAACCTCCTTTCAGGGAGTTGTCGAGAGCGATAAGGTCTCCCCTGAGCCTCCTTTTCTCCAGGCTAAACAAGCCCAGTTCCCTCAGCCGCTCCTCATAAGACTTGTGCTCTAGAGACTTCACCAGCTTCGTTGCCCTTCTTTGGACATGCTCCAGCACCTCAGTGTCTTTCCTGTAGTGAGGGGCCCATCCATCATCCCCTCAGTTTTTCTGTAGAGGACGAAGTTTTTGTGAACATCTTCCACCTTTGCTAATAATGGCCCTCTCCATGGCCATACTGCATGAAAAGCTTTTATCTTCACTGGTATTTTTATCCTACTCTGCACATCTTTAAACAATGCAGGCTCAGAAACATTGGTTGCAGTGATGTGGTGTGACTACTTTAGCTCTTGGCACTGCTAACTCCAGTGGGTCTGCACTGGCTTCCCCAATGGGACAACATTTTAGTAGTTCTCGCCAGTGCAGACAGGCCCTTACTGTGCACTGTGTGTTACCCCAGCTGCGGTTTAGATTTGGGGTATCTTTGGTCCTTGTACAGCAGTTTTTGCATGTGAACAGATAGGAGTTGATCCGGTCAGGTCCTTGCTAAGCTAGTCTCCGCTGGAAGCTGCTTGTGACATAACCTGCAGTATTGGAGCAAGTATTAAGTCTGTATGGCTTGAGGAAGTCCAAAGGGAACTGCTGTGCATTGGGATTCAGCTGGAAATGTATTGCAAAGGTCCTTTGAGGCCAAACAGGGAACATACTATGGTAGCAAAATGTCTAAACGGGTAACTTATCATTAATGTTTGTTTTGTATTATGTTGGCATTTGTTTTGAGATTTCTCCCTGTATAAAAATTACTGTCTGTTTTTGTCTTTCACCACTATAGTATCTGAACCTTTCACAAATGCTAGTTAATTTACCCTCATAATGTTTGTGTTTTGGCCATGATTTTATTCCCATCTGTGCAAGTGCAATTGAGGGATGGTTTCTAAAAAAAAGATAAATATAAGTATCGAGCTAATTACAGTGTCTAGATTAGTAAGACTTTCAGCATTTTTGACCATACATGTGGTAACTCACCCAGGAAGTGTTTTATAGAACTGTCTGGTTGCTACCACAGTCAGCCCTCTGGAAGAAACAGTTGTGTATATATAGAAAGAGGAAAGCTGATGGAGGTGGCAGACTGTACTTGTTCCTTTCTAGGCTGACTTGCTGGAAGAGTTAGCTTGGCTACTCCTTCAGTGGTAACTTTAGCATGGTCTGTGGGTGAATATGAGAGGAACTCCTTCTCGTGCCAGGTCCTTCTGTATTAGGTTTTTGGTTAGATGATGGGATGAAAATAGCATGCACTCCTTTAGATAATAGCCTCCACCTGTTCAGTGGTAAAAGTCTATCTATAATCATCCTGTACCATGTTGCTGCAACATTTGATGTCCTAGATTGATTGCTGCTCTTACCACACTTTCCAAAGCAACAGAGATTAATAGAAATTTTTTGGTTTAATACAATGGTTATCTTTCCTCTCAAGTCAAAATTTGCTGTCTTTGTATTGCTTCACCAGAAAAGTCCTATATGATTCAATTATTTTTCCATATTATTCTAAATTTATATTTTCTTTTACATTGCACATCTTCTGACCTCAAGATAACTGATTGCCAGTTAACTCAAGATGGGTAAGAGTTCTGTAAATACTAAGAGAGTTGCTGTCTAAATGCTTTGTTCTAGGATTCCGATGTTTGTTCTTTAATCCCTGGGCTCGGTCATGGAGAAAATGCACCTGATTATAGCCTGTTGTGAAAAATCGTTGGCAAAACTGAGTCTGCCCTTTGAAGTGCTACCAGTTTGCAAACACCACACTTGTTTCTCTTTGATGTCAGACAGACACAGCACCAATTTCAAGTTTACTTGCTGCTTAGCCAGAGCCAGCACCTGGATGAAAAGCAGCTGTTTTAAAAACTGGGCTCAGAAGGATGCTATGAAGTTTTGCTGGCATGTGCTGCATAAGGTTACTTGGATCCATGCACATTTGGGAGATTACAAAACCCATTTGTGGTGGAGGTTGTTCTTGTTAGGGTTTAACAGAGTCTGCTGCAGCAAGGAAGTGCTCCCTTTGCAGAAGCACAGCAATGACATTCTGCTGAAGTTGGGATCTCCTACTGTAGGAAATGCTTTGAACTTTTCTGCTCCTAAAAGCATATTGAGGGTAACTTTCTCTTCTTTTTAAGGCTGTCTGATCATCAGGATGCTTTTTGTTTGCTCATTACTACTGGCTACACAGATAGCTGTTGCAGCATAAAAGAACTAAAGCCATGAAATCCAAGAACAAAATCTTGTCACTTTTCTAATTTGAGCTAGGCTGTAGCTCAATCTGTGCTTGGATACATGGTAAACTGTGCAGCTCACAGCTATCAGTGAAGGATTTCAAACCACTGTTCCTGTGATGCACTCTGTGTTTTCTCCCCTGATGGTTACACAAGCCAGCCCAAAAGCTGCCCTCCCTGAGGCTGGTCCTTCTTGAAAAGAATTCATACATAGACTCATGTGGTCTCTGTAGAAAGCACAACATTACTTATGCATAAACAGAATGGGAAATGCAAGGTGGGAGGAGTTACTGCTGTACCAAAAGGAAAAAAATAAATAAAATCTAGCCAAGTTCTGGGAGAGAGTTGAATCAGCGATTGGAAAGCTTGGAGTCCTAGAGCTGTTGTGGGCTGAACAGCATGGCAGCAACAGCAAAGGGGAAGACCTAGGGAGAAGGGGTCAGGAAGGAAGGAGGGACCTCCTTGTTCTCCTTTTGAACAGTGGTCTGCCCAGTGTGGAGATGCAGTCAACCCTCTGAAATAAAACTGTGAAATAGATTTAGGAGACACAAGAAGGGGTTAAGTAGGAGATGAATTTTTTTTTTTTTTTAAGTGGTGTTTTAAAAAGAAGTTATTTATCTTGGATGACATTTTTACCATTGATAGTCTCTTTCTTCAGCTTGCTTTGTAGCATAATCAGCAGTTCTGAAGCCGGTTATTAGCAGGAGGATGACTTGCAAATTATATTAGTGGGCTACAGCTTTCAAATGCACTTATTATTCCGTGT
>JAYKAV010000422.1:1639753-1654567 GCA_035582835.1 Phoebastria nigripes | reverse complement strand
CCCCCCCCTTAATATTTGGCTTCCAGTTTCCTGAATATAGTAGTATGATGCCATAGCTTCTGGTTGACCAATGAGACATAACAGTGTGTAACTTGGGGGGAAAAATAGGAAATGCCTAAATAAAAAAACTCTTGGGGTACGTTAAACCTCTTGCTGCAACTAGGAACCAAGTTGTTTTGGAAGCTACTAGGAAAGCAAGAGCATCACACTGAAGGTTGGGTGTGTTGCTTGGCCTCTGAGAATCTGAATCAATAAGTGACGTTCTTAAGCAGGTCATTGTCTTTCTCAGGTGGGTTGATTCAGCACCTTGCATCTAGGCATGTCCATTGGTGTGTGAATTTTAAGAGCAAAGGAGCTATGGGTGAGCTTACACGTTCTGTTGGAATAAGACTGCTGCACTGTATTTATGTGTCATGGAGCTGCTGCAAGATGGTTTTGAATTGTTGAGTAAATGCAACTCTGGTTAAAAACCCAGGGTAAATTCTTTGCCTCCCTTTGAAGCCAACAGAAAACTTGTCCCTGACTTCAGAAGGTCAGGATTTTGGTCTGTGTTGGTCCTAGCTATACAACAACTTCCAACCATGCTGACAACTCTGACATCAGTAGTAGTGATGGAGATTAGAAGTAAATAAAAGTATTTTTAGGGCAACGGACTACATGTCATAGCAACGAGACAGAAAATGCTTAATGTGTAAAACTTTATTGTTTTGTACCAAAGACTTCTTTTACACAAATACTTAACTAATTTAGGATGCCTAGACATGCTTTAATGGTCAAGAGAACCAGGTTTTAGAGAAATCTGATATATTTCCCCGATCGACTGTCTTTTCTCTTCTGCTTTTTTCCTAACAGTAGTTAACATAAGTATTCTGAACAAATATTTGAAATTAATTTTGAATGTTCTTTACTTTACCAGCTACTGAACTGTTTCTATGCACAGCGAATTGTTAGTAATTCACTGCCTCTTATTGTGTGTCTGTCTTTGAATTTTATGAATCAAGTATGGGTGTGTGTGTATGCATAGGTAAATAGCATACAGATATTTTAAAGTGTGTCTCCTCACGTGCAAGTTTTAATTTTGCAGACGATATCAGAAATTGCAGAAGATAATGAAGCCCTGGTAAGAACCTGATTAGATCATCACCTTGCACACTTCCTCTTCTTTTGCATGACTGAGTTCAGGCCCTTGCGCTAATCTTTATATGTAAATACAACTGTGCATATTCATTCAGCCAGTCGTCAACATTCTCTGTTTTCTGCTCTTTGATGCCTGTTAAAATTTTCTGATGAAGCCTTTTTTGCTTTGCTTGTGGAATGGGTGCTTCATTTCTGTAACTTCTGCAGGGTCTTCTACTATTTCCTAAGTAAGGCTTTTTTTTGTTGTTTTTTAATTTGAGCAAACAAATAATTTCCCTGCCTTCCCCAATTCCCCTCTTAAATTTGTCTGGCTTACATGATTGATAGTAGGCAATTTTAATTGTTGATGTTAGTGAGATGAAAGTAAGAGTCATTGTGCCAGTTTGAATTCCTATTATTTACTGGTCCTAGATAATGCTAGTTGTTGCAGATAACTGCATAAAGGAAAACTGTAATATAGTAAAGGGCCTCACATCAGAAAGTTCAGAAGCATGCTAACTGCCCTGATGATTTTGAATGGGACTCTTCTGTGTGCTTCAAGTTAAGCACAGGCTTCATATGCTTTGATAAATTGAGACCCCAAGGGATATTCTGATATCTTGATTGGCTTGCAAGTTTGACATGTCAAGTATAGCTAAAACCCAAGGAAGCAAAAGAATAATTAATCAATTAACCGTGCATCTGTCACTCTGAGAGCTTGATGTGGTTTATTATGCAGGAAATGCAGCTCCCCATCTGAATCCATGCTAAATCATACTTTCACAAATCTGCTGTAAACCAAGTTCTGAAACATTTATTATTAAATCATTGCCTAATAAATAAATTAGACAGTAAGAATAAATTTGGCAGGAGACTTAAATCCTTCCTCTACATTCACTTTCTCAACCTAATACAAAGTAACTTGTTTCATAATAGAAAAGTTAAGATTCTGAGGAAAATTATTAAAATGGCATGAGGCTTTCAGAATTCTTGGCAGCATCACCCTTGCCRAGACAAGGTACCTCCTGTGCATTTAGATGGTGGGTTTTTCCTCACTGCTGTGAAAATAGTTCTTTGTGGAAGAATAGTTATACTCCTTCAGCATCTCTCTGCTTCCAAATTCTGTTATCCTGTAGGCTTCTCTACATTAAATTATGTGATTGTCCTTAAGACAGTACTAAAATACTGACTTACAGTTGCATTGCACCCTGGTTTTAGGACCTGATCATACTGATGATCTGAATTTTTTTTTTTTTTTTTTTACACAGTTTACTTTTGTTTACTCATGGGAACAAGGCATTACCCACTTTAAGAGAATTCTTACTGATCAGTGTAGATATAGCACATCAGTGGATGCAGTAGTAAAGAAAGTGTATGTGACTAAAGTTTATTCTAACTTTGGAAGTTAAATCCTGCCAGTAGAAGCTTCAATTTACATTGGGGCACACAGTTTAATATTTTGATTTCCATCAGTAGTACATGAAATGATACAATTAAAATAACACAAATTCTTGACTTTGGGACTTGTACTAAAAAAGGTACCAGAGCCATTGGTCAGGTCGTGAAACCAATAGTTCTGGAAGCTGGCCTGTTTGTACATTTTGAAGGTAAAGTGTATACACTAGTGCTCTGTGAGTGCAGTTATTGAACATCCTGACAATTTTTCACCCATATATTAATGGGAAAAGGTCCAATGAAACAAGAACTATAAAAAAAATCTCAGAGCTTGATATAATGAACTACACTAAACTTTAAAACTTTGCAGCCTCCACCTGTTGTCTTGACTAAAGAAACTTAAAGAAACCAAATGCTAATTAAAAAAAAAAAGTTACTTTTGATTTACAGGATGACATATTTCATAAAGTACCAGTATTTCATTTTATCTCTGGTAGCTTGCACATGCCAGCCTGACTTAATTAAAACCTGATTTTCAGAGAGAGGCCTTGTTTAATAGCTTTGTCCACTGAAGGAAGTTGTTCTTCTAAAATGTGAGTTTCTTTTTCTCTGTCTTTTCAGTTTTAGGGCTTCCCATTTTGTTTTGGGATTTTATTTATCCCATGTTGGCTAATACTTGGATTTTAAAAAAAAAAAAAAAATTCCCATGAAACAGTGCTATCAATTGACCTTTGCCTTGCAGTACTGAATTGTAGTCAAACCATGCTGTTTGGAGAGTGATGTTTTTCCTGTGTAGTTAGTTATTCCTGGTCTTCTAAGAAACGCTAGTCCATTTAAGGAAATTACCATGAAATGAGCAAATCCAGGAATTTAAAAGATGGGGAATAAGAGAAAAGGTAATTCTAATCACATCTTCATAAAGAACCAGTGTGTAATAGTTCCTCTGGGCTAGTTTCCCATGCAGACAAATGTTTAATATACCTCAAAGTGGATTTAGTCATACTCTGTAATAAGAGTATCTACACCTGGATTTGTTCAATAATAGTTACAGTTCTGTTTAAAATTCTCAGCTTGTTTTCTTTAATCAGAGTTAATTTTCAAGCTTAGAGAAGCCCTGCTACCAGGGGTACAAAGCTATTTCAGGTTTTTGGAATGCAAGTGGTTTAAAATCAGTAGGGCTGATCCCTTGTAATGAACACAGTGAAACTGTACCGCAAAGAAATATTTCAGTGGTGCTTGGCATGATGCAAAAAAAATAGTCTGTGTCAATTGCAGTGTAGCAGTTAAGTGCATTTTCTGTAATCATCTAGAAAAATAGGGGCAGCTACCCTGCAGATTGTTCTGTCATTTTCAGCTGTAGTGAGTAAGTACCAGGTAGGTGTGAGTTGCTCCTAGTTTGATTTGATGGTGGCTTAGCTTCACCCTTGGAAAGGTTACTTGAAGAAACAAGATAGTGTAGAAGCAATGAAGAGGAGCCATAGCAATAAAAAAGGTACTTGTTCACACTGTGCTTTCAAAGCATCCTGCTGCATCATCAGTCTTCGTTTTAGACTTAGTTAGGTTCTTGCCCCCATGGCTTTTGCAGAGCTCTTGTCCTCTGATGATTAGATACATTCTGCTCCCCTGTTTAAATTTATTCATGGCCATTTATCCTTGACAACTCTAGCTTAAAAAGCTGTTCTTACTCTTTGATGTTGATCTCACTGATGTAAGGCCTTCCAGCTGCCCAGTATTAGGCTGTGAGCACAGTTGCTGAATGATAAGGGACTTAAAGTTAACTGCTTCCTTAACTCCTGCATTTGGTAGTAGGCTGCTACTCTCTTGTTGCCTCCTGCCCAGTTAGAGTTGTTTCTTTGCTGTCTTCCCTCTGCACAATTAGAGATCAGCTTTGGTTATGTTTTGCCCATGAAAAATGGTTTGTGTAAAGATGTACTGTCTTTGGCTTCTAGTCCTAATGGGCTGGTGGCTGTATCCTGGTTGTGACAGACAAGCAACAGTTAATTTCCAGGTTGTCCTATGCAACTTTTATTGTACAAAACATGAGACAGTCCACCTAGCTTTATAAAAGCTCATATTCCTTTTTTTTTTTTTTTGGTTACCTGATGACAGCTGAGCCTGACTAATTATCTCAATTTAAAGAATCATTTGAACAGCTGAATATTTTTCCCTCCTCAATAGCAATACAATGTTCATTTTGGTATGTGTGTTAAACATGGATTGAGGTGTTCTGTTCCCCGCCCCCAACATCTAGGGGATTTGGGTGCTCAAGTCCCATTAATTCATTTTGATAAGAAATCCAAATTGCTTTAGGCATCTTTCAAAATATCAGACATAATTCTACGTATACATCTGAGGATTACTTAGCATACGTGATAAAAAGATGGTTTAGCATGTAGAAAGGATAATAGGAAGGCAGGTGAGAGACAGGTGTGGTGGTCAGGGTCACATGCACATTCCTGTCATTTTTATTTTTAGGAAAGAAAAGCTAATATCAAAATGCGTGGAGTTTTTTTTCTTCACAGTTTCTTAAGGTAAGAATGCAGAAAATTCTTAGGAATGTAAATTAACAGGTCTTGACCTGATATTTCTCTAAAACCTAGAAATGTGAAAGGCAACTGTTGACTTACTCTTCAGTTAGGTTTGTCTGAGGAGTTGAGGGGCACAGGCTGCGGATCAGAGCATCCATCCACACTGGAACGGCTTGCACTGGGACAGCCGATGGTGTTACAGACCATAGCTTTCTGCTGCTTCTGAGGCTTTTGCTGAGAGCTGCTGTGGATGAGGAGGTGCTTCATGACCAGCTCGCCCATCCTCGCAACGGTGGTTAGAAGACGGGAGTCAGATATCAGAGCGTGGGGAAACTTCATCAGCTGTCCCAGTGTAAGGTGTCCCCACCTAAGAGCCAGAGCCCTGAACAGCATTCGGGAGGGATTGTACAAGTAGCTTGCTTGATAGCATAGATCATTAAAATGTCAGTGTTAGTGAGATATGAAATTGCAATTACACAGTGCATCTTTCTCATCATTTCTCCCCTCTTGCTGGGATGACACACACTAAAAGGTACCTTCATCAGGAATTACCATCAAACTATTAAGTCATTTTGCCAGAGCAGCAACAGTTTGATATTTACAAAACTGTTGCGCCTTTTGCTGTGGATTAGCCTAAAAAGATTTTAGGAAGAAAGAGGCCCCATTGTTTTTTGGACTTTTTGTATGACGAAAACACTTACTGATATTTTGAGTTAAATAGCTCCCACCACGTATTTTGTAAGGTTACTACTTTTATGAACAAGCTTTGATTCCCTTGAAATTTCTAGCATCTATTCTGTCTGCCGCTCTTAATAGTATGAGTGTGTCTGTGCATGTGTGTATTGAAATGAATTGCTTGGAAGTCTATTTCTACCTATCTGCTTGTGTTTAAACACATAACAGTGAATCAACACCACTCCCTTCCCCCTCCAGATACTTTAATCCTTATCTTGCTCTAGTTACCCTGGAGATTGCTTTCATCTCTATCTGTGCTATTCCTAATGCTTATCCTTTAAGCCTGGCTTTTGACTTTTGCAGTGCCATTTAGTGTATACATGTGTGTGCAGGTGCATATGTATAGCTATATATTTAAAAATACATGGTATGTATGTGTGGTGCTGCATAATATATAGTGTTGGAGTATTTCTTGCTGCTTGATTAGTCCCAGTGTTGCACCTCTTCACTCTCACTAATTATCTGAAGCGGTGTCACTGGAGTGACACCTGGTGGGGTGTCTGATCATTTTAAGTTGAAAAGTACTTTCACCTTCTGGATCCCACAAGGTTGTATCATTGTCACATTTACTAAAACCAGGTTTATACATTAATACCAATATTTTCAGCTCCATTAACCCAGTTTCCCCTCCAAAGCTGTGGAGGAGACTGGATTAAGTGGCAGGATTAATCAGTAGTTTTGGTGAGAAGAATAAATGAGACTGTTGAATGTAAGGGAATTAAACTAACCTGAATTCCTGCCACTGCTGTTCTGAAGGTGAATATCCATATGCAGGTTTAATACAGTTTAAGTAATCCCTCTAAACTATATCCATTGTTAATGGGGATTAGCTTTCATGTACATTTAGAAGAGCATTTATGTACTAAATACAGGTTAATTGACTAAATTTTTAAACAATACATGACAAAGTCTAGGGAGGATAAATTATCTGCTTAGTTTAATGCTGGGAGAGATATTTTTATCTGCTTTTCAACCTATATGGCCTATCTCTTTGTAAATTTTTTTTTTCTTTTTATTTGGATCTAATTTAGTCTAGCTTCTTAAAATACCAGAATTCCATATATTTGTGGAAGTATTCTGTCATGAAGATGCATGAGAATTTGGTACAAGTTTTTAGAAGGAAGCCTTTCCTAGGGGTGCTGTTTTATTTGTGGAGTCATAAATAACCATTTTATGCAAAAGGAATGGATTGGGGAAGATGASAGGACTGGAGCTGATTAAATTTCCTGCAAAGTCTTATTGTCGTCTTGTTATGAAATCCTTGGTTATTTGGAATGCTAATGATGACATTTTAGATCTAATTTAATTCTTAAAAGATTTGCAATATTAAAACCCAAGCAAACAAAACCAACAGCCCTACCCCCCAAAACAAAACCAAAAACTGCCAGATCATGTATTTGCTGAACAAAATATTCCTTGCAGAATGACAGTGGATTTTTTTAAAGACACTGTATTTTTCTTGTTTGTTCTTTGATGTAGTCTTTCTGTTTTGTCATAAATAATCAAAGCCACTGTGAATACCCTTATTCATTGTGGAAGAGAAAGGTGTGTTTTGGGTTTTTTTGTTTTTACTCACAAAATGTCAAGAATGGCAAATTTATTTTTAGTGGAGGGCATCTGTGGAGTTTTGATGACCAAGACCTCCTGTCTTAAATGAAGGGGCCACTGAAGGCTGCATCTCAGCATCAGAAATCCCTAAATGGCAGATTATATCAAATCCAGTAAACTGGCTATTGGAGTTGCTGCACTGAAACTGATTTTTTGCCTTATTCCTCTGTACTGCAGTACATGTCTTCCATCTGAATGGATGTTCACTTATTTGTGTTGGGTTGGTACAGGATAGTAGGGGAGCAAATCACATAACAAAGATTACCAATTACATTGCTTAACTATGGCTATAGTATTAGACTCAGGTTTTCAACATACTGAGCATTGTAGTTCCAATCTGACAAAGTTTTTTAAATTTTATCTTTTTATTAGGTAAGCTGTTGCATTAAAATCAGTGGGACTATTCATGCTGTTTAGACTGATTGTATGCTTATGCTTGTAAAAGGCTAGTGGCAGAGTACCTTGCAGGTGGTTTGGCATGCCCTTAAAGGTAATACGCTGCTTCATTTCAAGCTCTATGCACTGCTGCTTGTATTGAGTAGTTATCTCATTGAATGGCTTCATTGAAATCATAATGGCTGCTGACTGTTCAGTGTCCTGACTATATGTAGAAATGAAGCTAATCTTTAAAAGCTGGTTTTTAACATGGAAAATTCCTGTGCAGCTAGTCGGGTTAGAGCATATTCTTTACGTTGAGTTTAAACCCATTGTGAATTTAGTTGAGTTCATACAAAGATGCATTGAATTGTAAATTTACGAGTGTAAAATGCAGTGTAGTGGCCTGCAAACCCTAAACAATTTGAGCTGCATGCTTGGATAAACTATGGGAACTTTGCAATTCGCTTGACATGGTTGCCCATAGATAAACAAAAGGAGATGCATCTTCGGGTTCAAAGAAAGAAATCGAGGCATTAACTATTGGAAAATTGCTGCTCAATAGAAAATCTCTTCTGGTGCATTTTTAAAGTATATTTGCTTCCTTGTAAGAGAAGGAACAAACAATCCAATAACTTTCTGCCAATCTGCTTGATACAGAGGTACGAAAATGTGGCACTTCTGTATGACATTCAATCAGGAGCATTTCCATAAGTTGCTAAGAAAAAGCTCACTTCTTTTCTTCTGTTGTATCTAAAACTCTGAATTTATAAGAGAAGTTTAATTTGGACTATCTGATTTCCTTGAGCATTGCATGTAGCGTTCTGGGGATTAGTTCTTCTCTTACAAAATTACTTTCTTCCAGGTGACTGTTCTTGATGTTCATGCTAAATTGTTTTGGAGACTATCTGTTGCACGGCCTCTCTTGCTCTTCTGCTACCTCTTAGTCCATAATTGGCTTCATTTTCCTGCCTTTCTGAAAGCTTCCTGCTGCTTTATTCCCTTGGTCCTTGCCCTCTGCATTACTGGTAAATGTTGTCATGACTCCTGTCTCTTGCAGCTTTGGAGATATGTTGTCCTTTACACTGACTGCATTTGTTGAGCTGATGGATCATGGGATTGTATCGTGGGATACATTCTCTGTGGCATTCATTAAAAAGGTAAATTTGTAATCAGTGCTATCTGTTCTATATCAGTTTAAATTTTTGAGGTGAGTCATGGTTTGTTTGTTTGTTTGTTTTTCCCAGGTACATTATTTAGGTCATTGGTCAAAAAGGTACATGAAAATGGGATTAAAGTGCTATGTCAAACTGTAAATATTTGTAGTTGCAGGATCTGGCCCAACTTCTATAGAAATCAATGGGAGTGAAATGGGATCAACACTGTATTAGGCTTATGACACAAGAAATTGCTTGCTCAATTGACCTCCCTGTGCAGATACCATGCAGTTAAAGCAAAAATTAGTATTTTGATTTAATGTAAATTAAAATGAGTAATGCCATATTTCTTGAAACAAAAGCAGCACTGAAATGTTTCCTCTGGGGGTATGGGAAGAGGAGAGATGAGTTAGTTTACAAATTGAAATTAAGCTGATATCTACTGAGTTTATCAAGTTGAACTCAGGCCCCCTGGATCTTGCAGCTGAGGTCTGTGGTTTTGAAACACATCTTTCCACGATTTGCAACATTTTTTCTTTTCTTTACAAGTAGGAGATGCACAAAACAGAGAGATTTACAGACTTACAGTACAGAGATTTAACAGACTTCAGAAAAAAGTTTTTGTTACTGGTTTAACCCTTTTCATTTACTGTGGGGAAAAAAAAAAACCCACACCTCTTCACAAAGAATTTTCAAACCAGATTGATCTCAGAACTTATCAAGTTAAAGTGCATTTATACAGGTTCAAAAGGTATCAGAGTTACTTCACTACAATTATATCAGAAGCAGTAATGGAATGAATATAACCTGTGGCAAAGATCTCTTCATTTTAACAGTGTGCGTCAGAGCAAAGACTTTTAATTTAAATTTGGTTAGAAAATTGCTACCACCAAAGGAAAGTACAAATTTACCTTTGTTGCCAAAAGTGAAAGAAGAATCAAGTATGAAAAGAGCATTAGATATTAAAGCTCAGTTTTGGTTATTAAAAATGATGGATGCTATTTGTAAGAAAAATTAGTATAATTGATCTGGTTTTTGGACTCTTCCCCCTGCCCCCCCCCCCCCATCTTGCAGTCTAGATAGATTATGATGATGATTATTGTTATCTTTTCATGGCAAAGAAAATAGTACAACTGTTTTTTAACTGACTTCATGACATACAAGGTCAAGCCCAGAATGCCTTATTTGCTAGGAGAGTCTACTAAGAAGTGTATGAAGAAACTTGCTAAAATGAGTTTAAATCAATCTACTTTGTTAGTGACTCAAAGTGATTGTCTTTGTCTAACCGTATCAAGATCTTTTGCCCTGTGGGTTGTATAGTAACTACAGAAGAAAGTGTTGTGTATACCCCTGTTAATGGCTCATCTCTTCTGTCTGGCACTTCCATAGGTTTCCCTGGACAGTGACCCAATTTAAAAAACAAAACAAAAGACACAAACAAAAGCATTCTTACAAAGTACCTATGAAAACCAAAACTGGCGGGTAAAAAACAAAAGTGAAACTGGTGGACAAGAAAGGGACCAAGGAGAAGATTAGGACAGTTAGAAGAGAAACAGAAGGACAAAGAATGACAAAAATAGAGGAAAGAGGCACAGGTGTATCCTGACCTGCCACGCAGTTGGGAGCCAGAACAGCAGAACCCTCTGTGGGGCTCTGGGGGCAAGGGGCAAAACTAAAGGAGCACCTTCGGACCATGTCTCTCTGGTGCCAATCTGCAGCTTTATTCTCACTTGCTTCTCTGACCTTGGCTTTTGACAGGCCACTTGAGCTTGCTGATGGGCTAGCTCAAGTGGTTGACAGGATGGATAAGGGAGCTGATAAGTTTCTGCTAGCGGGGCGGGGAGGGGGGGAAACTTTGCAATCCTACTTCAAGCGCTTCTGCCCTTTGAAACTGTCTTTCATGTTAAATGGAAGCCAAACTGGAATGGGGAGGAATTAATCTGAACTTTTTTCTTGAATAGTTTTCTAACTTAATGTAGAAGCTGGAGGAGACCTCAAGGGGAACCTCTAACTGCTTCTAATGACTAACTGCTTGGTGTTGGATGCAGTCTCCTTCCCATCCTTTGGGTACATAAAGACTGCTGCAAATAAGAACTGACACTTTCAAGGAGAGCTTTGTTCCTTATCTTAAGGGAAAATAGCATCATTTGAAAAAAACTTTCTTATGATATGCAAGATTCTCTCAAGACCTTTTTCTTGCTTATGACAATAAAGTTTATTTCCAGCTTCCATAGTTGCCTAAAGGATTTGGATGCCCTGTTCTTAGAAAATGTCATGGTAATTGGATATCAAAATACACTATACAAATTTGGTACTCTCTTTAGTTCCTACAAGAGGAGAAATAAAGTTTGTAGTATTGGTTGAGATAGTTAAAAATATCTCTTAGAATTATTTATATAATAGCAGTTTCATAATTGTGTGATGCAGAGTCTTAACCCTGATGAATTGTTTACTCTGCCTTCTAAAATGTACTGTGCAGGAAAAGGGGGTGGCAGCAGGGAAAGTATCTCTGTGTCTCACAACTGTCAGTTGGTTTTTCTGTAGTCAAGTGCAACTCTAGTTCCTTACTTGAAAATGAGATGTACACTTTAAAATTTTACCATGCATTAGGACTTAACATAGAACAAAACTTTGCCAGATTTTTTTTGTACATTTCTGACATCAAAATGGTCCAGGCAAATAAGTAATGAACATAGCACTGCCCAGAAAATCAAATCAGATCTGTTTCGTTCACTGTTCTTTCCCTGCATGGTTTTTGGTGGTGGTGCGTGGGGGGTTTTTTTGGTGGTTGGTTTGTTTGTTTGTTTTTGTTTTTTTGTTTGTTTGTTTTTTAAATTTTTGTTTTTTATCTTTTGAATTCTCTCCTGTGCTTTAAGTGATGCTGAAACAGGAAGAGAACTCAGGTGATGTAGTTTAGTTTGCTGTAGGTTTCTCATCTACCCTCAGTTTACGTGTTTAACTCCTGTTTCAGCAGGGCACTGGGGCTGAATGTGTGAAGGCATTCTGATTCCTAATTTCCCTTGAAATTGATAGGAAGTTAAGCATCCAGCCACTTCTTTTTTATGTGGCTATATATGTCCTGATAGGACTATGCCAATATTGAGGTTACAGGTATTCTGCTGAACAAGTAGTTTTATCCTTAATGAGACACACCCATGTGACAGGTTTTCATGTGAAAGTGCAAAGCAATGAAGTTGCTTATTTCTGGAGGAGAGGTTGTATTTCTATGAGCTTGCATTATTTTTATCATCAGAATTTTTGATAAATGAGTGCAGGATTATTTTTGGGTGTTGAAAGCCCTCCCTGCACGTGATGCTCAATAAGCAGAGAACACCAAATAACACAAATTTGAAATCCTATTGATTCTTGTCTCTTTTCAAGAACGGTCTTTTTTTTCCAAATCCAGAACTTCAAGTATGGTAATAGAATTTCTTCTTAATCTAATTTTGCTCCCTCTGGAACTGGCATGCCTTAGTTATCAGGGTAGACAAGCCTATTATTTCTGGCCAGACTTCATGCTTCAGCAAGGTGGTTATGAATATACATAGCTTGACATGCAAGTTACCTAGCAGATGTTTTGCATGTATGTTCAGTGTGATGTGTCATAGCTTTTTAAACACACAAGCCAGCTTTATACCTTGGGTTTGTGTTTATGATTAAAAGACGTTATGGTCCAGGGTCAGAAGAACAAATCTGTCTAAGGCAGCCTTTCCTAGACTGAGGTTTCAGTTACCTATACTGTTACATTTCTGCAGGCCCCTGATATGAATGTTATATCCCAGTGAAGCATTTACACTGCCACTTGAAATATCATGGGAAGGAGCTGCTGCACCAAGAATAATTCATACATGTCAGGGCTTCTAAAGAGGATGGTGACCTCTGACAAGTTGGGACGCAGTCTGGAGATATTGTATTCCTGCTGCACAATTGATCCACAGCCTGATGACTGAGTCATCCAGAGTGCATTCGGTTTATTGTGTGAGCAGTGCAGAGTTGCTCTGTGCGTACACTGTCCATATTGTGGGCCTTCTGGACATCTGGCAGCTTTGGCTGCAGTGCATCAGAAAACAACTGGATTACCATTAAGAGAGGTAGCCTATTACAGTGCTTCTGAGATACAGCTTGTTACTCTAAACAGTGCAACGTGCATCATATACTACTGTAAATATTACTTAGCTCAGGACTTGCAGGCAGCAGACATTGAAAGCCCAGAGTAGAAAAAGGCTAACTGAGTTGCTTCTCTCCTCCTATTCTCTATGCATGCATGGGTTGGTTCTTTATTTTCTGTAAAGTCAATGTGTATTTCCTCAATTGAGTTATATTCAGCATAGCATGTTCCTATTGTGGTATTGCAAACCAAGTAGCGGAGCAAACAGCAGCGCTGCAATAGATGAGAAGAAGAAAAATCTGTCCCTCTCTCCTTGTCTCCAACCAAAGTTCCAGAAAGGGTGTTTTCCTCCTTTAGCACTACTCAAAATGTCACAAGTGCAAAACAACGTCGTCCACATGTCAGTATTTAACTATGAATTTTACAGGCAGCTAGGCAGCTTTTCCAAGCATAGGGCATGCCTTTCTTCCTCCAAAAGGAAAACGATGCCAAGGCCTAAGCAAGCATCCAGAATCAGAAACAGGAGAATCACATTAGTGGCTTGTAGCATGAGTACTGAAGAAGCGCATGGACTTGAAGTTTTCTGGAAGGAATGCATCAAACTCGAGACAGGGCCACTGTAGTCTGTTACTTGGCTGTAAAGAGTGAATAACTGTGGTCACACGACATTTCTTCTGTCTGTCTGTGCTTCCTTGGGTACCTTTCAGCTTGACTGTGCTGATATCGATGCATTCAAGGAAAACCCAGGCAGTTCTCGCTTCCTGCGTCAGCAGAAGGCAAGCTTTTTTGCGGGAAGTGGGGTCCAAGGACTGGGCAGCATGCGAAAGAATGCACATTGCCACATCTTACTACACAGCTGTGTTGGCTCTGCAGATGAGTGTGCAGCATGTCATTGCCACACTGCAAAAAAGCGGAGGTCAGACCTGATTTTTATTAATGTGCCATTTGTTTGTGGCAACTTGCAGTAAAAGTGAAGGTTATTAATGCACGACTGGTATCTAGATAGTGTTATGGAACCAGTTGTGCTGATAAATGATCATCAACAGAGTTTTAATTTGTAACCTGGAGAGAGCTTTCAGTGTTGTTGGTAACAGCAAGGGGGGGAAAAAAAAGGCATATTTTGCTGGAGTGTGTTTTGCCAGAGAGCTAGATGTAAATTTCTCTTTTGAAACAGTTGCCTTGAGCCTAGATACTTGTTTAGAGAAAATTGGCTGCACAGATTTCTACTGGAGAGAATGAGAGGTATTCTCCTTGTCCTTTCCAAAGTTTTCATCACAAAAAATGCAGCCATTCTAGTTCTTCATTGTTGATTTATTGTGTTCATAATGTAACATTGAAGCATATATTTCGGTGGTATGAATATTGACGTAAATCTATGGTGATTTGTGCCAGCTGAAGAATCTGTGCCACTCTGTCCTTTGAAGGTATCTGCACTGCCTGGTTGATTGCTTTCAGGTATTCACTGATACCTGGCATGTGGACAAGACCACTTTTATTCTAATGCCTTTCTGAGCCACATCCACAGTTTTCTTTCTTCCTTTTCCCCGTTTTCATTACAAGCTGTAAATTCTCTAAATGTTTGAACTTGTAGATAGCAAGCTATGTGAACAAATTTGCCTCGGACATCTCTATCTTGCAACGGTCGCTAGCAATCCTGGAATCAATGGTGCTTAATAGCCATGACCTGTACCAGAAGGTGGCACAGGAGATCACAATTGGGCAGCTAATCCCACATCTGCAGGGGTGAGTGTCTTCAACTGCCACCAGATACGGTGGATTTCTACGCGCGCCC